>QLOO01001523.1:0-31367 GCA_003313855.1 Suillus sp. MG131 | reverse complement strand
GCTTCTTGATGTGCTCAACGCACACTTCCAGACCGTATTCGGAATCTCCAAGCTTCAGAGCACGCTCCTACAATTGGCATACTTCGTAAGCGTGTGGTCTCTAATGATGGTGCGATCGATCTCCTTAATCACGAGTTAGGGTGCCTATTTCGTGTGGGCACCATTCGCGGGTACATTTGTGAGTAGCATCAGTGTTTCCTTATGGGCAATACTGATCAAAGCAGATGAGACGAGTGGGATACAAGGTGACTTGTTGTCTGGAGATATCCGCAAACCAGATAATCAACAGATTTCACTATAGAAAGGCATTCATATTGGCCTTGGCTTGTACTCCATTGGTATTGGTGTCCTCATTCGTAAACTACACAGACTCATAATTTCTTAGGCGCCATATTCTTCTGGCCATCCGCGAAATACGAAACATATGGAGGGTTCGTCGGAAGTACATTCGTAATCGGTAATTTAACCCGTCGGAGCTATCATATCACTATAGTACTGATATTTTATCCCGCCCAGGTTGCGGCCTCTCGACACTCGAGGTCGCGGCTAACTCCTACATATCCGTGCTTGGCACGCCTCAGTATGCTGCTGCCCGTTTGAACTTCAGTCAAGGGTTCCAAGGTGTTGCATCATTTGCTGGACCTTTGATCGCTTCGCGCTGGTTCTTCACTGGTGCCAATGCGACCAGTCTTGGCACTGTGCAATGGTCCGTCTGATAGCTTTTGCGCAAGAGTCGTACTAACCTTTAATCAGGGTCTATCTTGCAGTTGCTGGCCTCGGCATAGCACTCAATATACTATTTTTGTGAGGCCCATCTCTGCATGACGGAACGCCAGTCCTAACTTTCAACAGCTTCTGCGACCTACCTGAAATCACAGAAGATGCGTTGGCTGAAGAGATTGATGAGGTCGGCATCACAGATGGCCAAGGACCTTTCTGGCAGCAATATCGTTGTATCTTTGGGTTTGTTGCCCAGACTGCCTACGTGTGCGTTTGTCTAGTTCTCTCCAGCTTGTGCAGCGAGCCTTGAATATAACACAGCGGCGCACAAGTTACCGTCGCCTCTTTCGCCGTCAACTTCCTCGTTGACCAAGGTGTTGGTATCGACCAGTCAAAGGCTAGTGAACTTTTCTCGCTCTGCCAGGTTACCTTCACCATAGGACGGTGAGACATGACACGATTTTCTACCTCAATTGCCATTCTCAATTTATTGACTTACAGATTTGTTGGTGTATTGATACTCAACTTTATCGATCCTGCCTTATTGCTAGCCTTCTACGGGTTTTGTTGTTCGCTGTTCTGCCTCTTGGTCTCCCAGCTTCCTGGGTATGGCGCTGTCGCATGTCTCTTCTGTCTGTTCTTCTTCGAATCCATTTGCTATCCTGTGCGTCCATTCTCTTTTGAGCTACGACTTATTTCTTATGTACTTTCAGTGTATCTTCACCCTAGGTACTAAGAACCTCGGATTGCACACCAAGCGGGGCTCTGGTCTTATTGTTATGGTGGGTCCTCTCATCTGCTGGCTGTGCTTGATTCAAGGTTCTTACTAAACTCAGGGTGTCGGGGGAGGGGCTTGGTACCCACCTGCGCAAGGTGCCCTCGCCGACAAAACATATACCCGTCATTCGTATCTTGTCCCAGCCTCAGGTTACATTGCCATGACCCTTTACGCTGCGTAAGTTCCAACATTTTTACAAATTTGCGTTGTTCTTAACTCTGTACAGCGGCCTTGTTGTCGACCAGTCGAGGAAGAATGGATTCTCATTACGCAATCGCGATGAGCTTACCGCCAACTTGAAACGCGCCACCGACAATTTTTCTCCAACCGAGTCGCTCCCTGGTGATGCGAAAGGACGCTCGAGCAGTGAAAAGAAGGTGTCCAGTGACGAACTAGTTAGGGTCGTATGAAAATACATTCACAATAGTAGAAGGATAGTATACCATGACTTCCTCAACTAGTATAAACATCCACTACTTCAAACACTATTTCATGTCCATGTGTATAACGATGCCACTGCCATCCGGTTAGTATCTATAAATGATGTCTGAATGACGCGAGTTTGTTTGACATTCATCGCCGGTGTCCTTTGACCGCGACTACAATTTACCTCAAACCAATGAAATTGACAGATAAATCCTACTGGTCGAGTGTATGGCCACAAGTATAGGTGACCGCACTGGACAATGACGAAATTGAAGCTTGTCATAGAAAGTAGTTGATTTGATTCAATTGCAGTTCTTATTGCCAGCAGTATACATGTATGGTTGAATTTGGGTGCATCCACCCGAATACCTGTGGACCTGTACCCACACCCGTATCCAATAACACGGGTAGTTTTGCACGGGTACGAGTGCGGGTACAGCGCGGAATACCTATGGGTTACCCGTACTATTGCCTAGGTCTGCTGGCATTTATCAATGCAAGGTCTCTTACTAGACTCAGGGTGTTGGGTTGGTGGCTTGGTACCCTCTGGCACAAGGTGCCCTGGCCAATAGGACATACACCCGTCGCTCATATCTTGTTCGACATCAGGCTTTTTCACTGACCATTTATGCCACATAAGATCCAACGTTATTTCAAACTCACATTGTCCTCGCCTCTATCCAGTGGATTGTTGTTGACCAGACGAGGAAGAGCATATTCACATTCCGCAACTGCGACGAGCCGTCCGCCATGCATGTAACTGATTGATGTCTAACCGACTCGCTCCTTGATGACGCTAAAGCTCGGTCGAACAGTGAAAACAGAGTATCCAGTGACGGATCGGTTGCGGTCGCAATGAAAAGTGGGAAGTCTCGACCATGATAAAGGAAGAGTGTGCCATGACCCCTTTGATTAGTATAAGGCACTCGATACCGCTCAGGAATTATCTCATGAACATGTATTGCAACGGTTGTTCGTAAAATGCCGCTGTAATTCCGAGTGAGTATCTGGTGCTGCGCAAGCCTGTTCAATGCATCACACAGCCGACGTCCTTGAACCCGCTATACGATCCACGATCTGCTCCCATTAATTTAACTCGAACGTTCAGCCATGTTGAAGAATAACTCTTACAGGTCGAATGTATGGCAACGACAATAGGTTGCCAACGAATGGTAGTTGACGCAGGAATGTCACCACCACGGGGAAGAAGTCGCTGAACCTGGCCATCAGAATTAATTCTTCGTTAGGAAATGCTCCACGTACCCAAACAGGTTTAAGAAGCCAAATATCTCGACAATCATTCCAATGAATGCATACTTCATGAACACGAGCAGAATACCGCCAATGAAGCATGCTGTTCCTCGAAGCTTCTGCTTTCGCGCGAAGAAGTAGAATGTCTTTTGAGGGCCAATAATCAAGGTAAGACCAGACAAGAAGAGCATCTGTGCAAAAGCTTGGTATGAACAACAAATGGAAGGCGAGAATTGGAGTTACACACATTTCCTAGTGCTAGTAAAGCAGCATCGAAGAACAGCATGACACCAAGGAACATGAATAGTGTCCCGAAGGTTGTAAGGGCCACGCCAATTTCTGATACATGATTTATGATTTTCATTCAACAATCAAAGCAGACAGCTTGGGTAAACTCACTTTGCGCATCAGACAACCACATGTCTCCAGAGTTCAAAGTGTCTTATGCAAAAGCTCGTTGAAAAGCGTAGCTATCGGTGGGAGACTGCGTGACAAGTTGTGCTTCAACTTGAATGAACCAGTGGATAGGGTTCGCGAACGCGGAAAACGCGTGACTGCCACGTCACACTTAGTTATTACCAGTCCTCATACATACCGTAAGACTATAATAATGCTATCTTCGAGGGAGGATACTTAGGTGAAGTGTTCTACATAGATGTCAAATTACTTGTGATACTCAGTAAAAGTACTCAGGTTGAAGGACATCACAGCAATGGAAGGAGATCATCTGGACAATAAACGATTCCATGGCTCTGAAGAAATGAAGACTTCAAGACCCGGATAACTTTCAAGTACACTGGGACGGTGAATGGTATCGTATTGTCCATAATGGTACACAAGTCGGGTCCGACGACGAAAGAATTGACAATAATGGTATGTATAGATCTGAAATATTGGTCAGTATAATGAATAAGGGTGAACGAGGAGACGTGTCACGGACATTCCACCGGCCAGTTAAAATTCAAAAACACCGGTATGGGCGCCTCAAACACTCTCTCCGCGTCGCTGTTGCTCCTTGGCGGTAATAACTCTATCGTACGACTCCCTCAACGGACTTCGGTGCGCAAGGATGGACACGTGTGCACTAAGGTAGGGTGGTGGAAGTAACGGGTGCACAGTTTCAAGGTTGGTGTGCAGACTAGCTGCAGGAAAATGCGAGGTATATTGCGGCGTTGACGGACGGGTGGTGGGAAGTTGTGCAAGCGATGACAGTGCCTGTACAGAGCTCGATGAAGTTGATGACATGGATGACAGGGTGCGAGTGCGGTCGTGTACAGCCTTGAAATGGAGTGGTTGGATATGCGCTTGAGTTGGAAGAGTGACCACTGAACGTGCAGATGATATTGATGTTCTGCGGTCAGGTGATGGACCATATGCAGTCTTGATACTGGACGGCGACGTGCATATTCTATCCTCTGCATCATAGGTCTGGGCAGTGGATATATGCGCTGGAGCGGCTTCAGATGTGATGGTGAGTGGGGCAAGAGGCACCATCCGTGGTGTCACTGGAGCTGTATGACCATATGACTGACCTCGAATAAGTGGATGTGGGCGTAATGGTGCATCATTTCTGCTTGTTGTCGAATGAGTAGATGGTGGGCGCGTGACTGACTGACGATTGTGTGGACGCGGGCGATGGATAGGCGAAGTGTTCTCTGAGCGAGTCTCCATGATACGGCGCTCAGGAGAAGGGTGCTGAGAAAGATTATATTGATTCACTTGATGCCTAGATGTGGCTAGTGCTGGAGCCGGTGATGCACGCGCAGCTGACACCGCTACAGCTGATGACGCTCGAGCTGGTGCCTCGGGGGGACGGATGGTAGGTACCCGTGACATAGAGAGCGGTTGTGCTCTTGGGGTTTCCGATCGATGTATGACTTCATCAATGGGCAGGGCCGCGGGAAGCGAATGTTTGTGCGTCTCGACCGGTGTCCGGGACCTGCCACTGTCAGAGCTCACACTGCTCGGAGTCGCTGCCCCACTCTCACTAGAGACCCACTCATCGTCTTCGTCCGCACTTTGGCTAGCGATAGTGAATCCAGCTTTAGGTTTGCCAGTTGCCTGCCGCTGGTTTGATGGAGGTACATGCCGCTGCGCTTGAACTGGTAGCTGCTCCCTTGAAGCAAGACGTGTCGAGCTATTCACTCGTGGAGGATACGGCGAAGTATTTCTTGAATGCGACTAAACAAAAGAGATCCCGCGGTTCAGCAAGAATTTTTGAGGGGCCAGTATTGATGTGACGCACGTCATGAACTAAGCCGTTTTTCTTCGTTCTTTCAGCTTGCTTCGCTGGAGCAGGATCCTTCTGTGTAAAGTGAAGATTCAGTGCTGCTTTGGAAGAGCCTCCTGACGATGAACGGGAGTGTGTACGAGGGAGGCCCGTTGCGCCAGCGCGGTGAGCTTTGGGAGGCATGTAGAAGATTGAGTAGGATTATTGGGTCTCCGCTAATTCTGATTACTGTAATTTGCAGTCCCGACAACAAACAACCACCATCATGCTTGGGGGACAACGAACGGTTTTCCTTCAGGATGGTGCTTGGGAGTTTGATGCTTGTGCAAGGCATGTGTTAGGTCATCTATCACCACGCCCTTCATGCCACCTCAGTGCTGCTGAACTCGTGTCAGACACAACTTTTTAGGCCCCGAGTCTGCGCATTTCTCTGTGAAAAGGGACATCAGGAAAGCCAACATCTGCCTCATGCCGTGGAGCTGTTCGATGCTAGTTTCATCCGCCACTTACAATATAGTAAGTATATGATCCAAACACATGACTGAAGGACACAAGTCTGTAGGTAGCTGTCTACATATTTCATCACAAGACAAACACCGGGAATGAGAGTAAGTTCTTCAGTTCCAGTAGGTGGGTTCTATCGTCTGGTTCAACTTTACGGATATCTAATATTATGTGACTACCACATAGGGAGAAATCCAATTGAAATCACCAATCGTTTATCCTTCTATCCCCCAGAAGATAACTGAATCGTTACCAGTGAAATGAGGTACGTTACGAAGCTGAGGGAAAGGTTCGTAGAATAATTTCTGGTCAAACGTCATGATTGCTTTTGAATACCTCAAAGGAGTATTGCATCCGAGTTGCTCAGTCATTGGATTCCGGTGTACCCATCCGTATTTGCTGCTTGTGCCTTGGGTGGGACTAGTACCGCTCTTCTTTTGGCCCTATTGCAAGACAGTTCAAAGCCTCTCCCTGTAATAGGCAATGAATATCAGTGAACCTTGGTTGGCATTTACAGTCTAGGGAGAATATATACAGTGGGTCTACATATACTGGTGGTTAGAGACCCGACCCGACATCTTTCAAATTCAGGCGACTTGATCCGTATTCGAATGAGGATACTGGAAGTTATTGTCATCAACTCAGAAAAATTGAAATGAATCAACGATCTGTTATTTACTCAGATAGACCTGTCCTTGCGATGAATAAATTGTAAGCTCCATTCCAATCAGAGCTGTAACTCGTATCTTTTCACAGCTATGACGTGGAGCGGAACGCGATCATGTTGCGCTATGGATCAGTACTAAGATATCATGAAAGGGTAAGTATTCCGTCATGCATTACAAGCAAATTCTTCACTAGTGTGAAATTTACTTGCGCAGAGTTTGGACCCTTCTTGCTAGCTTGCTGAACGACCCTCAAAGTTTCGAGGCACACGTCAGGGGTTCGTGATCATTTATAGCATTTTATCAAATACGTTAATACTTGGGCAACTTTATCGCAGCAAGTATAATGGGGATCATGTATGGAGCGAGACGCAGACAGAGAACGAGTGTCTCTGCTGTCACGCAATTGGTCGGCATTCTTACGAATGCGCAAACTCCTCAGAGAGCAATGGCTATTCTCTCAGCATTTCTTCTTTTCGAAAGTTGACATCGATTCCATCAAGTGTAAGCTAGAGTTCTTGAGTTGGACATATCACTGCCTAGTTTCCTGGTGCAAGCGTGATGCACTGTACCCAAGAAAGTAGGCCAAAAAGCTAGAAGGACAACCAAGAAGCACAAGAGTTTACATTGAAACCGGGTGCGGCGACAGTCTACATTGGTGAGCACTAACAGACTCTTTCTTCCACTCGCTTCAGTATTTCACCCGTCGCACCCATAGTCTGTATACCTTATGCTCTTTCTGTTAGATTAAAGACGCAACACAATTAGAGCTCTTCGATTTGCACGCATGTGGTCTCGCTATAATCCTCCATCCAGAAGTTCAGGCCAAGCCCCGTCCGAAATTAGGAAGTTCGACAAATTTTCCATGCCCATGCTTCAATGATAGACCTTCGATGCCTTACATCGAAGCTATACTCAGAGACATGCTAACATCAAGAATTGATGATTTATTACTCTGGTCATGCAGGAATCCCTCATGCTACGTCAAGCGAGGATGCACTGGCTCTGACAGAAACATGATAAATTCCGACCCGAGAGAGGCACTTTGGCTCATGCATGACGGGTCACTGAATTCGGATTCGATTGCGAACGAACCGATGTTCGGCTTTGGGCGACAGATGCTCCCGACAAAAGACGAGGAATGAAATCGGACAGTCCTGGACGGTATGTTGTGTGCTGCCACTGTTTCAATCCTTGCAATGTTCTGTATAGAGAAGGCAAAAGGTGTCTACGGCCGTGAGATTGAAGTGAAATCACAGTCTACAACTGCGATAGTGATGTTCGTCGAACTTATTAACCTCTCTGGTTTTGCGAGCTCATCCACAATGTGACAGACCCGTTGATTTCCGCTGCGCATTTGACAATGCGTAGTTCTACGTAACAGGAGAAGTTGGTCAGAGAAGGCACCTGACTAACCCCTGATCGGAGGAAATCTCAAACTCGATGTTTGATTTCACATGGCGCTCTTCAATGCGGAGTGAGTGGCGACCCCCTTGCTTCTAAATCTGACACCAAACAAAATAGGTATGGTCATGCGTTCCAAAAGCAAGCGCCACAACCGTGCGCCCCGCAATGAGATGAGTGCACTACATCCAGTTTCATGACCACGATGCTGGAAAACCTATACTCACAATGGACCGTGCCGCATTAACGTTGCTGCCTGAAATCAGCTATAATCGTTCCACTAAAATTCTCGCATATCGGTAATGGACTTGGATCAAAATATACCAACTTCGTCCGAGATAGCAATGCTGGGTTCAAATCTTTCGCACCGGGGACGCGCTGGAATGCGGGCCTTAGGAGGCCATGTGCCAAAGAAAGTTTTTTGGCCGCGTGGCAATAGTAAATATAGTAGCATGCTAGATGTGTCTGTTCGCCGCAGCGCGTATCGGGTACATCGAAGCTAAGCTTAAAGGATTTTGCCTAAGAGTATCTACCAAGTATGAGCGATGGAAAGGCAGTACAATGATGAGAATTTTGGCTCACTATCCATATCCTCTGAGTGACAAGCACTGCCTACGGTCATCGTTACCGAGGTTTGTCTTAAATTAACTAACAGCACGTTTATAAGAGAGAAGCTGTCCGCAGTACGTATATGGACTTTTGCAACGTCCTCGTCCTGGTTATGACCGTGCGCGAGATGATCAGTCAGGACTCGCTCTGGTATTCTGTGAGTGATCTGGTGCACTACAGCCATAATTAATAAGAAATTGAAACTACACAAACTAAGAAAGAGAACTGACAAGGACTCTTGCGGTAAAACCGCACTGTTTGCATAAAGATCTTGAGTTCCTCTCGGATCCGACATGTGCGTTTATATGCGATGTTATCATATCGACTGTCGGATGGTAAACACCGTTTGTGTAGAGGGTCTAATGCCTTTCTGCCTCCGCGATGACCACGAAAAACGTAAAGGGTGTGCATCATGACCGAAGTTAGCAACCGGCATTATTGTCTTGCAATACATTAACTCTCGGGCCCTCAAGACATACACCTCCACAGTGCCCATCGTTGCGGCGGATTAAATTTCAATGTCACCTTCTTGCAGACTGCCCCCTCGCGCTATATGCCATCCAAAAATATCGCCTTAGGCCATATACGTCCGCCGTGTCCCCAGGAAGGCCAGAGCTGTGCAACAGCAATTGTAACGAGTACCTGATTGATGAGTCGATAGTGCGTGTAATCGGCTATGGCATGAAATCTCCCTGGTCATCCGGGTTCGAACCTGAGTAGGACAATACCTGGCATGGTTGGGAAACTACTGCGATGTAAATTACTTGAGCTGAGCGCTTTCTCAGAACAGTTGAAACTCCGCGGCTCCTGTGCTGTGTGCTGTTGAGCCTCGGTTTTTCTTCTACTCCTTTGTCTTGCAGCTAGACCCTTTTGGTTTCGGACATTTGCCTGAAGCTGAAACAACACCCAACCTCTTGGCTGTGCAATACTGACAAACTCCATTAGGTTCATGCCTGCCAGCCACAGTTGGCTTGGCGTCAGTAGTAGTATCTCTTAAAATAAGAGATCAATCCAAGATCAAACTGCATCAGGCTGGACGAGAAGTTGGCACCATAGAAGCTCCGTCGTCAATGACAAATGGCATATTCTCGCTATTCCTGGGATCATGTGCACATAATCTTTCTAGCGGCATGGTCACGCTCATTCATCAGACCACTGCTATTCACCTAGTAGTTTTCCGAGTCGCCATCTAAACCTGGAAACCTGGGGATCTCCAGGAGATAAGCTCAGGGACGAGCACCAAGAAGGTATACAGAGTCCTCAGATCTGGGTCCTTGAACTACTTATCAAATGCCCCTTCACACACTAGGACACCACCAGGCTACCCGATCATCAATCTGCTCCACAATACAAAAGCCGAGCTTGACCATATGGTTCGAAATAAGTCCTGCAGATCGGCAAATACTATTCTGTCTTCATAATGAAATTGCTCTGTTAATGTGGTTCCTGGCGGCCAGCATGCAAACATGAGGTCACCCACCATGAAGATTGGTGCTGGTGAATGATATCAATGCTTATCGTATTGGAAGAGATGCATTTTTCTTCTGTATCACTATCAGATATCGCATGGGTTTTTGATCACCGACGTCTTCTTTCCTAGTAAGTGTGGTGGTCTAGGTTTAGTTGTACGCCAGTCCTAAGCTTAAAATGTGAGTTGAATATCCCTAGATAAGCCGGAAATGAAGAAGGTAAGCCAGTGACGGATGCGAACTATGGATCCCCTTGAGTTTCGCCACCGACTAGCAGGAAGGTGCGAGATTGCAAAGAATAATACACTGAGCGAAAATCAGTCCAGCAATCTCAACCTATAATATGAGCACATAAGCATATTGTGAGTTGCACAAAGCTGCGTTCGCTGTAGACATAAAGGTGACGCCACAGACAGGGCGAATATAAGTGCAAATGGCTGTATGAAATAACAATCCGACGCGAAGAGCTTGCCAATGAACCGAAAGAAGACTTGCCTCCACTGGCCTTTTCATCAAACGCCAGTTCAGCAAACTGTAGCCTTTAATGTGAATATTCACAGTCAACCCCATAACTGACGGGTATTGTCCGTGAGGGTTGCCCAATGTTGCAAGGTTCGAAGACGCCGTTGTTCGATGGGCGCAATTGCACTGCAAACAGGAGTATTCGCGTATTCATGATACCATCGACGCAAGGCGCAGCACAATATCGTCCTTAGGTGCTTGGCAACGGTTTGTACTTTCTCAGTCACGCATGTATGGGATAACCAGAAAGGGTCCACTGCGCTGGCCCAGTTCGTCTTCACGGGCTTATGGAAATGAAACCCTTCCCTGCGGTTGCATGATGTCGGGGGTGTCATATGGGGTTGAACGAAGTGAAGTGTGCCAGTTAGTACCTGATGAATGCGGTCTATGGTTGCCCGTCAGCGCAACGAAATGAAAGCTGGCTGACCTTTGTGCCCCCCAGCAGACCAGGCATTTCATCTTTATTTTTTGTTGTGGGCTAACCTACCGGTTCCCTAGACACCGAATCCAATTAGCGATGACAACGCTCTTATCTCGCAATTGATTACAAGTTATTAGAATGAAAGCGAGATCGATAAAATGACTCCTGACTGCGGCCACGTTGCCCGGAAGGGATAAAGAAGCATAAGGCCATCCCTGTGATTGCGTTTGGCGCTTCCTCCATAGCGCAGAGGCACGCTTCAACAGTGCCTGATTGCAAGGACCCAAATCATCATTCAGGCGTGTACACTCGTTGCTGTGAATTGCCCACAAACTCAACACCCAACTAGGGCATACAGGGACATGCACGGTGTTCCTGGGAGGTGAAGCTTTGGAGAGTCGCCATCTCCAGGGAGACAACAACATGTCACGGAGGCACAACATACTGAAAACGGAGACAATTTACTTACATGTCGCCATATTCTACACGCATCAAGGCCCCGCCTGACCTCAGCCTCAGCGTGTAAACAGGAACTTGTCAGAAGTGCCTGCGGGGTCTCAATTGAATGACCGTGTGCAGCATGCCCCAGTCAGGTACAGCCGCAGGCTGACGCTTTCGACTGCCACCGCGGCCGCGGTCACAACAGGTTGACAACTGCTCACCGACACGCTTGTGTCCGACATATAGGCATTGGATCAAACTGAATCTATTCGGAACCGAGTGGTTGTCGAAAAAGGAAATGCTTGAAGAAAATTAATTCCCACGATTGAAGTCCGTGAGTCGTAGTACCCATGACTTTCGACAGCAGTCACATGCGTCTCGTCTGGACGGGTTTGTCAAATTTTCTTTGTGTTTTCCGGACCCTGGCGCCCTTCTACGGCACGGTGGGATATACGAATCCATTTGCGATTTCCCTTGTACATTCCGAGGTATCCTGGAATCCTGGAAAGACGATAAATGTGGTACAATGGGTTGAGTCGCAGCGGGTGCAAGAAGCATGCCGCCCGACATCATCATGATCACCTTATAGTTCATCCTAGGAGACTTGCACTGCCAACCACCTCTCCGAGTACTGGAATACGACCAGACATCCCAGCATCACAACAAGGCTTTATCGAACCCATCAAGATGAAATGACAGTTCCTAAAAAAATTCTGGGAGATCCGGGGCTATGAGCGGTCATTCAAAGTTGTACGTAGCTGGTATTCGACCGTAAGGTGAGTGACACAGTTCTTCCTTCTAAAAGAAGCTCACGTAACGTTCTTTGCTTCTGCAGTTGCACACACCTATAGGTATATCGATGACGGTCGTGGATTCTGGCAGAGAGGGCGGGCCTTCTGTTGTTCGTCTGACTCTACCAGAACTTCTCAAGTTCAGGGCTGAGACTATTCCGACGGTGCCGACGAGTCGATCCGTACCAGTTTCCGGCATAAATAAAACATCTAAACAGGCAATTCCAAACTCATCCAAGCTCGAATGCGACTCCTGTGGTATTCCAGCACATAAGAACATACGGAGATCCGTGAACGGTCATTTAAGTTGTACGTAGCTGCTGAAACTCAACCTAAAGGTCCAGTTTCATAAATCTTCCTTCTAAATGAAGCTGACGTACCCGCATGCAGCTTAAGCGTTCCATCAAGTGTTTAGGTGAGTCACATGTGCAGCTTTGCTTCTGCAGTTGCGTTAATAGTGGACTGGTTCCTAGCAGAGATGGTGACTCAACGGCTGATTGTTGGCCCTCTATTGTCCGGCTTGGGCTCTGCAGGAACTTCCCAAGGTCAGGGTTGTTGCGTCACGGACAAGGCTTAATACCGAGGTAGCTTGCTCTGCGATATAGATGTCGATCCGCGGCAAACATCTAAACAAACTGCTTCTCTTTTGAAAGACATGTGGACTCGAACGCCGCTCATGTGGTATTCCAGCTCGCATGCTAATTACCATCTTTGTTGATAAAGGTGGACCAGAGTCATTTCTCTTCACTTGATCTAAATTATCTCAGAGAAGACGCCACCCCAGTACGCGAGGGGACAGGCCAAGACAAAAAAAAACTAACATGTTCGATTTATATAACTGGAACAAGCTTGAACTTCTACAGGTGACTATCAGAACCATTTCATGTACGTGTTTCTAGACTGACATTCAGGCTTATTCGATAGGGCCATGATGCAGTTACGAGATCATCTCACGTCTTCCCCAAGGGTCTGTGCAATAAATCAATAACGGCACAGATAGCTGCGGTTTTTGAAAGCCTCATCTGGTGAAACCATGAAACAGAGTTTTTTATCGGCCCTCCTACGCCTACGGTACCGCGTGTGTCATTTGCTTTGACATATGTTTGCTGTTTTCTCCTTACCGTCATGCGTTCGCGCGGTCTTGTTGACCTTTCGCCCCTGAACTTCGAATGCATACTCAATTTTTAGCTTTCAATCGACTTCCAACAGGCTTCTAGTCTTCCGGATCATCATTATGCATTTCCTGTTATTTGAGAACGGCGCGCAGTATGGGCCGCGCCTCGCCTTGAGTGGAATGGCAGCTTTCTCGGAATTGGTGAGGCGAAGTGTCACGATCGTTTTTAGACATGGTGAGAGCGGCTATCGATGTAAAAAGCTCCTGCTAATACGAATTGTAGTTTTGGTGACCCCTATGCTAAGCTTAAAGCGAGCTCGCAGTCACTACGGTACCAGTACTTGAAACACGCCGCCATCTCCGGCGGAACAATAAGGCACAGCCGTACATTCACGGTTCGTGGAACGAAAACATAGCGAATACTACCGCTTTTCTGAAGGGGGCATGCACCTAAAAATTATTTCAATCGAATACCGCGGGTTGCCGGATTCTTGAACCCGAATGCTACTCCCTGTAAATGAGTTGGATCGTTTGAGGCTCCCTATCATGGGTATTGAAAGGTGAACAGACCCTCGATCGACTTTGAAAACGGATTTTGCTCTGAACGAGTTACAGATATATCAAAAGATCTAGCATGCGACTCGGATAGCGAAATGCGGGGGCCTTTTGAGAATCGAATGAGAATGAAAATGTGCCCCTCTCTCAGGATCAGGCGTAGGATTTGCTGGTTCAGACGGAATCTATATTAATACTGAACAGTCGAATAGGATGCCGATGATATGATTATGAGGCAATCGAATGGGACTTCGAAGTCGTGTAGAAGGTCAAGATCGACCTGTGAAGCGGAACACTGGTAGCGTCCCGACTCTAAAAAGGGAAATGGGCGCTGCTCCAAAGAGTTGCTATTATGGGTTGCGTGTTATCAACTTGCACCCTCGCAGTGATACGCAGCAAGCGTTTTGGATGGCGTCGGTTGTGAGGTCGGATATGAATGAAGAGGACAATAAGTCCGGGATTGGGTCGACGGTGCTGCGGAGATGCCCTGTGCCATAGAAGAGCGAGTTCGGTTCGAGCGCAAAGTTAATGGTGATCGATCGACGTGTGAAAGCGAAGACGAGTATCAGAATTGGGTGAATTCGCACGTAGACAATGGTTAATTGAATGAAATGGAGTGATGCACGATGCGAGTTGGCGTGGCATATTGTGCCACGTAGACTGATAAGAGGAGTAGGTGGGGGCTTGGCCTGACTTGGCACGGAGTGTTACCGTGATGCGCCTCACGCAAAGGATGAGCGCAGCATGCGGGGATGACGAGAAGTAAATGGTTCTAGGTGGGACCCGGGGGATCACGGAAGCGAATTGGGAAAGACAACACATGGTATGAACCTAATTATGGTATGCGATGCATGTGCTATGAAACGTAAAACAACATGAGCTGTGGTCGTCGTCGTGCACGACATTGACGATGAACGGTCCATTCAATTGATAATTGTGGTGGTGTTGTGATCTGGTAGTAATTCGTGGTAGTTGGTAGAAAATTCGAATTAAAAACTGCGGGTTAACCGAATTTGGAAAGAAGGCCAAAGTGAAGCACATGGGCATCGTGGCTGTATAAGCTTGTCCCCTTCCAACGTTGCAACTTGAGCTCATCATCCCTCCTCGTAAGTTTCTGCCTCGAGGCTTTCCACTTTTTATCGCTCGCTTAAATTCAAAAAACTCACCCTCTCTCATGAACAGATACCACCTTTCTCCTACGACGCACAACGTTGAATGCATATCAACTAATACTCTCTCAGAGGTCCAGCAGGTTTCTGAAGACTCTGAGCAGTCCGAAGATAACGACGGCGACAGCGACAGCTATCAGTCAACATCGTCTTCAAAGTCTTCCTTCGTAGTTCCAAGAAAGCGTTACAACTATCTATCCGTTTCCCGACTACACGAGCTCATGTTGCAATATTCCGCCCAACCAATTCCTCTTCCTCTTCCCTACAAGCAGAATCGTACTAAAGATATTCCCCTTAATGACTACCCACATGCACATTCTCGTCTTTTTAACAGGCGCTTCGCCAAAGAACCACTTCGCAAACAGCCTTCTTCGGTTTCACCTGTTTTACCTATTTCTATTCCGTCTCCAATTTCTATTCCATCCCCTCCCCCACCACCAAGCCCAACTCTTCCCTCAGTCTCCTCTCTCATAGAGGATGTCTTGGCTCCAGGTGACCTCGTAGGCGAGGACCTACTTCTCCAGGGCGATCCAGTCCGTCCTTGTGTCCTCGCCCCCATAGACATGAACACTGCAAAAGAATTCCAAGTCGTTCGCAGACTAGGAACAGGCAGCTACGCAGTCGTCTATCTCGTCCGTGAAGTCATCTCCCGCGTCCCCATCAGCGAAGACGGCCACGTCGGCGTCCTCGACCTCGACCCAACCCCTCCACCTATCGTCTATGGCAGGAACTTTGCTCTCAAAGTCCTCTCAAAGGCGAACCTCGACTCTGCCGCTCTCACAGCGCAGCTCACTGAAGTCACAATCCACCAATCCCTCACCCCACATCCAAACATCGTCACGCTCCACCGCACGCTCGAGACTGATGCATTTCTCCTGCTCGTCTTAGAGTTTGTTCCTGGCGAAGATTTATTTTATTTTCTCGAGCAAGCGCGCGATCACTACGCCCCAGACGAGAGTGCAGAGAGCAAGACTCCTCCTACTCCCTCGCTTCTTGCCACTCTACATCCATCTGCATTACTAAGCCACACACGTCTCAGACTCATCGCAAGCATGTTTGCCCAAATGTGCGATGCAGTCGCCGCATGCCACGACCAGCGTGTCTTCCATCGCGATATCAAGCCAGAAAACTTTATCGTCACAGACGGCTATGCACCTTCCTCTTCAGATATCATGGAGCGCAAAGTTCTAGTCAAGCTCACAGACTTTGGCCTATCCACCAATGAGGTCGAAAGTGCCGACATGGACTGTGGGAGCGCACCCTACATGAGCTTCGAGTGCCGTAATAATGTAGCTCCGACCTACAGCCCGGAGAGGAGCGATGTCTGGAGTCTTGGCATCGTCTTGATCAACATGTATGTTTATTTTTCGTTGATAAATAATTTCTGATCCTCGTGTCAGGTTGTACCACTATAATCCGTGGACAGACACCTCTGACGGTGCCTGTTCCTCTTTTTCCCTTTTCCGCGCACACGGCGCACAATTTTTTATGCAGCGCTTTACCGGTATGACTTGGCCCGTCGCCGAGTTTCTCACCCAGCGCGTGTTTGTCCTCCCTCCGTTTGAAGCCAGCCACATGCCCGTCACTGCCCGTCAATTCGGTGCATGGATCAAGGACCTCCCGGCCCTCTTATGCGACCGCGAGTCCCACAGAGGTCATAAGCGCGTCCTCAGCACAGCCTCATCCACACTTGGCCACCCCCTCTCCTCATGCCCGCCCTCTCGCCGCCCCTCTTCCCGCGCAGCACTGCGCACCCCACTCGTATGCAGCAGGTCATTGAGCAGAGCTCCAAGCGTCGGTGGCGTTCTCGTCGAAGAGCCCGAAGACCACTCCCGCGAGCACCAAGACGAGCACACCGAAGATGACGACGGACGCTCGCGGTCGACGAAGAAACGAGGAAAGCGCGGATCACGCAAATCAGGGCAGAAAACGACGACAGATGAGACGCTCCAGACGCTTGCTGTTGCTTCGCAGAGCTTGGCACGGGAGATCAGTCTTGCAAGTCGGGGCGCGAGCCGCTCGTCGCTTGGAATCATTGATCTGGACAGGAATGCGAGCCATGCTTCGAGTATTGCGAGGCATACTGCTGTTGAGACGGAAGCCCCGAGGCCTGTGGTTGTGAAGAAGCCAAGCAAGTGGAAGTTGGGTTTTGGAAGTGGCAAGACCATTATATCGACGCCTACGACCACGGAAGAGACACCGACGACAGGCACCGCGAGCAACGTCACCAATCTCATCATGGGGCTCTCCCAGCCTCCGCCGAATCCAAGCATTCCCAAAACCTCGCCGTACAATTCGCACAGCACTATCAATGTCAATTCGAGCGCGAGCGTGAATGGCGGTGGTGTACATACGCCGCTTACGAGGCAGCGGAGTCCGGCGGACGAAGCGAGTACGTGGGCGCGTGGGCGGAGACCTGGTTCGTCGACGTTTAGCACTGCGTTCTCTACCGCTGCTCCTTCTATCAATGTCAACGCAAACGGGAGCGTAAGAGGTCATTCACCCCCAGGCAGCGTGCGAAGCACCAACTGGCGAAGTTCGATGAGCAGCGCAAGCACGAGCACCTCTGCATTCACGCGATACAGTAATTCGAGCGTGAGGAGCGTGTCGACGACTGCTACGAGTGTGAGTAGTGGGAGTGGAAGCTGGAGGAACGGGGGGCAGGCTGCGGTACAGGTGCCAAAGAATGTCAAGAGTATGTCCCCTTTATTATTTTTATTGGGAAATATTGTTGACATGGGTTGGTAACAGTCATGAATGGCGTCCCATGGGAACTCGACGAGCTTCCACGACAACTCCATCCTAATCCCGTAGGCGATATCTTTGGGCAACCGCCCCAGCGGAAGCCGCGGACGAGGAAATCGAAGCTGGACACGATTAGCGAGAGGCCTGCGCCTGTGAGGGATGCTGCTACCAGCACGACTGATTTGGGAGGTGGGGGTGAGGAGGATACACCGAAGAAGGTGCAGAAGGGTCAGATCAATGCGCTGGCGAAGATGTTGTCTGCTTTGAGGCGTTGAGAGGGGGGTGTACGTTGTGAAAGGCGGAAGTGTGTGTGTTTTTGTTGTTCTTGTTAGGTGGCTTATGGCCTGTAGGTGCTGTTGTGGATGTCGTGGAGGAGGCGGTCGATGTATTGTATGGTACCCAACTACTTACGGTGCGAACACCAGCCTTTCTTATTGTTGTAATCGATCCGCTCATGCTGGTTTCGGGTGCAGGCTCAAAGGCCGTTGTGCATATTTTGTGCTGCTGCTTCCTATCTGTGCATAATAATCTCCAAACCAAACCCAAACCAAACTCAACTTCTTGGGCGCAAACTTCAAACTCAAAAACCATTGCATCTTCATTATACACTTACCTTGTTGCAAAAATCCAAACTCAACCAACTACGCTCGTTCGCTCTCGGACTGTATTACACCATTACATACATACTATAGATCTTTTTTTTTGAGAATATGCGAAAAACGTACGTCCACCGGTTTTCGCCTTGTCGCTCGTTACAGTACGTGTACTCGTTTTCTTCGTAAACATGCAATTCTTCATGTCATTCATTGAATTTCAATCATCTTTGTAAGTCGTGTTTGTGGTGGTTGCAATGAGATGATTTTTGTTGCGTGCCACGTATGTATGTATATATATACGCAGGACAAGGAAGCACTTGGGAAACTTGGATGGTAAGGGAAAAAGGCGTGTGAGAGGGGGCTGAAAGTTGATGCTAGCGCTGGGATTGCTACTAAATGTCAACCTATTGCGCGATGATGAACCGGTGACAAAAAATGTCGCCGGGGCGTGCGTGCGTACGGTGTACCAACAAACCGAAACCCCAACCCGAACGCCTAGGCCTATGGGGGCTTCTTCAACGAATCTGGTAACGCGGCGAATGCCATGTTCTGTTCGATGGTAGGGAGCGTCGTAGTGTCTCCCAGAACACTTGAAGACTCACGGGTGCCCAGGAGGCTGAACGACGGGCGATGGCGGACTTGTGCGTCCATAGGGGATGCCGAGCGAGACGAGACGCTGTCCATATCGCTGTCCTCCACCTCTGACTCTGCGCCTTCAAGCCCAAAGCGGCCCGAGCTATCCGTCCTGACGAGGTTGATGTAATATTCCTGAAGGACTTCGCGGGTGCACTGCGAAAAAGGATGTGAGAGGAAAACGGGGGGAAGGGAGAGAATCTTGCGAACCATTAAGCGCCAGTCTATTGCACGAAGGAATTCGCGTTCGAGGACGTTTAGTTCTGTGACGGGAATGCCACCTACGCGCGCGTAGAGGGCGTTTGTGCAGAAGGAGTCGCAGAGGCCTTTGCTGCATACTGTGATGGATGAGATTATGAAGCGGTGGCAGGTGAGGGAGGAGAGGGTGAAGAGGGGGATGCGGGCGCAGATTTGGTCGACGTAGTGTAGGGTGAGGAGAAGGCATGATTTCTGGGATGTGGTGAGATGGATGACGGAGATATTAATGGATACGGACCTCGACTTTTGTCCATTTGATAATGCGCCTAAGATAATCGAGGACGCTGATGTTTGGTACGGTTCTCGAGTGAAATCGGGTGAGGCTCTCGCTTAAAATGAAAATGAGGGGGATTCGATGGAACGTAGGAGATGACATACGGTAGAAGTGGTATCTTGTCATTATGAGCGATCAATCGCTCAAGCATATTAGCTTCAGATGTCAATTAGATCTGAAATGATCAATGGATTCGAGTTGGATAATTTACCTATGAGCAGAGCAAGATAGTCTATTTCAGCGACCTCAAATGCGGCGGGCAAAATGACCCTTGTCGATGAGTGCATACCGTGCACCCATTGCCGCTCCTGATGGGATAGAATCAAAGAATATCGTGTCTGAGAAGCTCTAAGACAGTTCTAGAAAGAAGTACCGCAAGAGATGAAATCAGATCAGTTCTCGTTCAAATCCCCACACGACCAAACAAATTCACATCCCGTTCTTCCAACAGAACGTACACCGGCCTAGAGCGTCGCAGCAGTACATAAATGGCTTGCGACGATCAAATACCTGTATCAGCCAGTCATAAATGTCGATCACAACTTGTGAGGCAACGTCGCCGGTCTACGTGTCGCCTTCGATGCGACATGAAATTGACTTGGATTGCTCGCGTTGACGGATCTGTTAGGGCATGTTATACAATCCGGGTATCACTGTTTAATACGCTCCTTCTGGTACGAGGGTGGCAGACAGTATAAAGCCTAAATCAGCCCCATTCCTGCTTCTGTCATTGTAGGACAAGGTGGGTTCAAGTTATATGTCGCTGCTCAACTCGCACTTGTTTGTAGGGCGTCTACCTGAAACAGATGAAGAATATACTGGTCATACGAGTACAGTTGCTATGTTCCAATTGGCTCAGATCGGTCATGGCTAAAATTACCGTGTCACGACCTAGTGGTGCCCGCAAGTATTATTGCAATACCCCCAGTTCCTTCCCATGCTGAACTAATAGCTGCATGGTTCAGTAGGCTCTCATGCTTGATCTCAACAAGCCCTCCGAAAGTATACGCAAACTCATGATCCTCGACGCACTCGAGCACGATCCCTGTAGCGCTCCAAGCATGATTGGTTATTCTCATTTGATCAATATACTGAGATGTTTTGTGGGGTCATTAAGCCTCTTATCAATCGAAGGTCTTAGCGCCCCAAGTTTTTGGCTGCCCATGAAGTCTCCCAGAAGAAGGACATGCTCACTACAAGCTTCCATTCACGTTTCTTCAAGCAGGACAACCTTTCGATCCTGGCGACACATAGGATCAATCGATCACGAAAGACTGAAACCTATATCTGTTGTCTTGGAGAAAATACTGCCTATCTTATCGGTATCTTGTGGATCATTGACGTGCCAAACCAACTAACGAGCATCTCTTCAATCTCAATATACCACGAACAAGTTTTATTGTCTCGTATTGCGCAGTACGTCTTCATTTTTGCGACCAACAGAGTCAGCTACTGAGTGGGTAGCATGAACAGCAGATGATGGGCACATTCAAGCTTATCTCTAATTACGGCGCTGATCACTGCCATCAGATGCAACCCAGGCAGACGTCATGAATTCATAAATATACATGCCGAGTTTCCCAACAATGCTGCCAAAACTAGCAGACATGAAAATGAGAAGCATTCGACTGACTGCACGATTTAGAAATCTCCTTCTCGCGCATATGTCTTTTTGTGAGATATGCAAAAGACCACGGAGGACCGTTGCATGTACTATTTTCAAGCTACTCAGTCTTGCCTAAGAAATGTAAATAGAATTTTAAGGCCGTTGTGCCAAGACTCGAGAGCACAATATTGCTTCAAGCGAGGACCCCGGAATTTCATCAGCAAAAGGAATCTGTTCGGCATTCGCCGATCGTTGTCCTTTTGAATTCTGTCGACGACCTCTCTGACAACCTACATTCTTCGTGCACAACAATGAGCTCTCATGACAACGAAGAACTTATTGATTACGAGGATGAGCACGACGTTATTCCTAATGGCGCAGTCCCAGCTACTTCTACCAATGGAGCAGCGGCGTCAGCAGCGGACGGTGAGGGCGACAAAGACAAGAAAAACTTCTCTGGAATACATTCAACGGGCTTCAGGTTCGTTTCTTATCTGTGTGATCACACAACATGCTCATTTTGCGAATTGTTCCATTTTTTTCACAGGGACTTCTTGTTGAAACCTGAACTTCTGAGAGCTATTAGTGACTTGGGTTTTGAACATCCCTCAGAAGGTATGGTTTAGTGACGTTCAGAAGGGTGCTCTTAACTCATCAAATTCTTTTTTAACAGTTCAACAAGAATGTATACCTCAGGCTGTTTTGGGAATGGACGTCCTGTGTCAAGCAAAGTCAGGACATGGCAAGACAGCGGTCTTCGTCCTCGCGACTCTACAACAGCTGGAGCCGGTCAATGGCGAAGTTTCTGTCATTGTCCTTTGCCATACCCGCGAGCTCGCTTTCCAAATAAAGAACGAGTACACGCGTTTTGCCAAATATATGCCCGATGTACGGGTTGGCACGTTCTATGGGGGCACCCCTGTTCAAAAGGATGCGGAGATCCTTCGTGACAAGACGCGGTGTCCCCACATCGTCGTAGCCACTCCCGGACGACTCAATGCCCTCACGAGGGAAAAAGTTTTGGACGCGAAGAACGTCAAGCACTTCACTTTGGACGAGTGCGATAAAATGTTGGAACAGCTCGGTTAGTATCATCCTGCAATTCGATTCCGGCTATGATTTTAACTGTGCCTCCCCGCTGTTCTTTGTTTGATTCGTAGATATGCGTCGAGACGTCCAAGAAATCTTCCGTGCAACACCACACCACAAGCAGGTGATGATGTTCAGCGCTACGCTAGCAAAAGAAATCAGGATCACATGCAAGAAATTTATGGCAAATGTATGTTATGCACTCTTTCCGATGAACTTCTCACTGACGCTTGCCGCAGCCTTTGGAGATTTTCGTTGATGACGAGACGAAGTTGACGCTGCACGGATTACAGCAACATTACGTGAAGCTTGATGAGAACGCGAAGAACCGGAAGTTGAACGAGCTACTAGATGTCCTAGAGTTCAACCAGGTACGATTCATTCTCCCTGACAAGACGTGTTTCTTAATTGTTTTCAGGTTGTCATCTTCGTCAAATCTGTCGCAAGAGCCGTCGAGCTCGACAAGCTCCTGGTTTCATGCAATTTCCCCAGTATCAGCATCCATTCAGGCTTGGCTCAAGAGGAGCGGTGAGTAATTGCCAATGGCTTTGGGCGCTCTATACTAAATGCTTACTGCAGTATAAATCGTTACACTGCCTTCAAGGCCTTCGAAAAGCGTATTCTCGTCGCAACTGATATCTTTGGTCGTGGCATTGATGTCGAACGTGTCAATATTGTGATCAACTACGACTGCCCACCAGACGCTGACAGTTATCTCCACCGTGTTGGCCGTGCAGGTCGTTTTGGAACGAAGGGTCTAGCCATCACATTCCAATCCAGTGAGGCAGATCAGCAAGTCATGTCTGCCATTCAATCACGGTTTGAGGTTGCTGTGCCCGAGCTTCCTGATCACATTGACCCCGCTAGTTACAGTAAGTGCCTGGCGTTCGTGTTTTCTTGACCCCGAACTAATGTTATTTGTTTTTCCTCCAGTGACATCGTAATTTTATTGGCACTTATCCTTTATTGATACTGTTGTTTTCCCATAGCCTCTTTCCAAACACCCCGTGATTGTCGAGCATATGTATGTAATGTTATATTAGCGGGTTGTCGATTGCATCATCGTGCTTCTTGCTCTCTACCATCCAGTCCAGTGCAAGTTATGGCGCCCTACGTGACTAGTTACGTCGGCGCAGATTCTAAGTTTTCAATGAAAACAAGCCTTGTAATTGTAAACAACATGGAACGATATGCCAACTATGGACACCAAGACGCTTGTGGTATTGCGTACAAATGGTCACCTGCGAACCATAGAAACCACTATTCAAAACTACGTCACATCCCGGCAGGTCTCCAAGCCCGTAGCGTGACTCTCTTACTTGACCAAGGTATGGTTAATGTGCTCCAATACCTCTTTCCACTTGGCCTCTCGTGCCAGTTGGCCAGGACCCCTCGATAAGGACTGGACGCCACACAATTCTCTCAAGCACGGCAAGACTGCCGAAAGGGTGACCGCAACCTGCAGTGGTTGTTCGATTGGAGAGCACCCAACATGAAAACTGGTGATATTTGTGTTGCAAACCCCAAGTCCTGGTTTCTCAGCTGTAAGCGAATCCATCTTGGTAGCGTCGAATACCAAACCGAGCTTTCTGAGATTGGGGCAGGTAGAAAGTAAGACCACAAGACCCCGAAAAGTGATTCTAGGTGGCAACTGCCAGAAATGTTTGGTCCCGAGGTAAAGGCACTCGAGGTGTGGCCAGGACTTGACGATAGAAACAAGGGCGTCATCATTAAGCAATGACATGCAAAATGTCGACAGATCGACCTCTTTCAGACCGGAGAAGCGCATGAGGGGAGTGAATGTTTGGAGGGTGAATGCGTTGTCGATACGGTCAGCAGGCTTGAGCACTACGTCTAGTAGGATATGTTCCAGAACATCGAAAAGTAGACATTTGTCCAACTTGTGCAGGACCCATTCGATGACAACTGCAGATTCATCAAAGGCGGGAATGAGCTGCAGCTGTCTGCATGGAACAACCCACCCCGCTACTGAATTTCCACTCGAGGTCAGATTAAACGAGCGAATGACCAATTTATCCAGGAAAGAGGTACGAAACTGAGATCTGAGGGGAGGGATAATTCCAGCGAAGGTGATACGCAACTCTTGAAGTCCAACAAGACGAGATAACCAGGACAGATCTCCGCGGCTTGGCAAGACAAGAGTGACCTTCCGCAGGTGCGTGAGCCCGCAGAGAGCAAGCTCACTGACTCGAGGACACATTGCATATGGTCCGATGAATTCAACAACTTCCAATTGTGGTGAATGCCTGCTGAGACCTGATAACACTGAAGGCATGATGTTGGACCACAAACCCTCTGACGGCGGAACAAACAACAGATAAATGAGGTTGGGACCTAGGAGGTAACGCACACACAGATGGAGAACGTGACGATATCCTTTGCAGTATAGTGTTCGAAGGTTGGGCACAAGCAGCGACTGTGAACAAAAACCCATCATGGCGTAGACGAACTCCGCGTCTATGCCCCCGAAAAGATCTGAATCTGTGTTTCCCAGAATTCGCACCCGAGATGCATATCGCTCGAAGACCAACCAATCTGCTGTGGTTACAGGTCTCTGTATGAGCTAACAGTGGCACCATGAAAGGAGTTAGCATGATAGGTTAGAATCACGGCATATAGTACATACAATCTTCCGATCGTCAGTCATGGTCCATAAATCTCGTGGAAGACAAGTGAAAAGTGGTTCCAAGTTATCCAGCTTGACCCATAATGCATCCAAGGCTACATCTTTGAAGGAACGGCAGACACGAGAGAGAGCGGCTAGAGAACGTCGCGCGACTCGTTGAAAAGACTGATCTCCAAAATTGACTAAAGAACCATCGGTACTGTAGACATGAATGTTGGTGAAAATGAGTTTTATGATCTCTGGAATGAGCAGGCAGGCATGCATGGAGCGTTCGCTTGTGCGATATTGTGAGTAGCTGAAAAGATAGCTGTACGGGAAGAGTGCGATCGACTTGAAGGTCTATTGCATGAGAAATGCTCTGTACTTATCATGATTGACCGTCGAGCGATCACGAAATTCGAATATCGAAGTTATTCAGTCCAATCACATCGATAAATCGATGGATTGATGGATAACGGGGCTTGCCTCAAGCTTGGATCACTATCATGATACAGATGGATTCACAGCCTGGGCTGCCACCGCTGCACAAGCCCCAAGTTGAAGAGAGGGAAGGAGAAGGAGCCTCGCTTAAATCTTTTAAGACAGAAGATTGAAAATTCTGTAGAGTAGCGCCCACGTGCCTTCGAAACGCATTGATGCTTATCGTTCCACTGTGATTCTGTACATTGCTGTGAACTCATCTGGCAACAACCACCCGTAACTGACGATAGGGATGCAACGTGAGTGATATTTCAGAATCTTGGTATCAGAGTCTAGACACGTCGCTCACGTTCCACAGCACGGTATTTCACTGCAAATATCACGACAGATCTATATCCATCTCCTGCTCTCCTTCGTCCTCGTCCTCGTGATTCGTAAATCCTTTCCGCTTTAAATGAGGATGACAAAGCTCCCTCTCCTCCGCAGTGGCTTCCACGTCGTCTTCATTCCAATCGCTGGTTGCCTCCCACTCATTTTCAAATTCTATATCCAGCGCTAGCTCGGCGTTTTCTGTGTCGCTCAGCGGCAAGAAACTCGCAAGCGTGAACGTTGAATAAGACGGGACCGCGGGCCCAGAGTGAGGCTGCGCCTGAACCCACCGTCGTTCTCGAAGGCGTTTATGTCGCTCTCGGTCCTCTTCGATACGCTTGAAGATTTCGCTGCGAGAGAGATGGGGCTCGGATTTTGCTGAAGCAGGTGCCGCAGATGCCGAGGTCGTATCTGGTGCTGAGTCTCTGGAAGAGAGCAACGAGAGGACTTCGTCAACTTTTTGTGGCTCTATTATTCGTTTTGTGCGCCAGTTTTCTAGGATCTGTAATTTTGCGGATTGAGCAAGAACCGACGCAGCAACTAGTGTGGTCGCACCTGTTTGGTACTTGGTAAATTAGGTAGCCCTTGCCTACCCACAGGTACAACGCATTCCACAATCTGCGTTAGATCCCGCGAGACGTAGTCAACATACAGCGCATTGTTTACTTGTCTACTTCTAGTACAGTGTCATCGTTTAGGGTTGAGTGACCAGGTGTGATGAAACTCACGATGAAGATGATTGTTCTGGCAGTTGATGCGCCTTCGCTAGTAGCGACGTTTCACAAAGGGAGTCAAGAAAGTAAAGAATATTTATGCGGTGATTGATGGAGCCCTGCAATCGACGTCAGGTGTCATCTCATGACAAAGGGACAGAGGGCAAAAGAGGCACACTGCAACGGCAAGGAGATGATATCAAGAATCACACTCACTTTCTGGCATTCCTCAATAATGCACTCCCACAGATCCTCCCCGCATCTTGAAAAATACTTCAGCGCAAATGCAACGACTTTTTGTATTGACTGTTGTGAGCTGCTCGCCATGATCGATGCAAATTTATCACATGATTGAATTGAATGTCAAGCCGATGTAAGATGTGGTAGCAAGTTATACATGAGCAGACGACGGACGGGGAGAATCCGACGACTTACGCGTTCAACTTGCGAATGAGCCCGAGGAACTGCATTCTTACTTCGAATGGGTCATGCATGGTTGTAACGTTAAACGTCAACAGCCTTGAAACAATCACGGCACACGCTTGTGTTTTTGTTGTCGCCGATGAAGATACTCCTGTGGAAGTTGTGGGTGGCGCAGACCAGGCTGTTGATGTCGAGCACAAATCCCGTTCGAATTCTGTACGACCGTCGACAACATGATGACAAATATGTACCACTTGCTGGACGTGCTTCTAACCCGGCCCTCTCATGGCACATGCTACTCATGCTGCTAATTCCGTGTTGAATTGTTGACTACATCGATGAGCATTCGACTTGTTGCTTCTCGTTGCGGTGAGCAAGTAGACTCAGTTATCAATGACATTGCTCGAGTATTTGGTGAACATCTTTTTGCGCCTGAGCAGCGCTGAAGGCAACTACAGTTCGCTGTCTTTAAATGGTCCAGATAACAATTCAGCGTGTGCCATCCTCGCCACATCATCACGGGACCCCATCCGGATTTTTTCGTTTCTCGCCCTACATGCATCGATGCCTTCGACAACCCGAGCCTCCCCTTGCTGTCTAGCCCCCCTCACGAGCTCGGATGTACGCGGTAGTCGAAGGTTCTGGTAATCTGTAAAGACTTGTGATAACAACTCTGTTGAAGGCTGGCCAGTAGAAGGGTTATATTTCTTCAAAAGCCGCATAAAATGGTAAATGTCTTCGAACGCCTGATTGGCACCTTGTCCCAGATGCTAGGTACGATCATATATATCAGCGCCATGGAAATCGATGATAAGAATACATACCGGACTTGTGGGGTGAGCTGCATCGCCCAAAAGAACGATTCTGCCCCTAAACCACGACTTGAGCTCAGGTCGGTCGTAGAGACCATACTGCAAGCCATTCATTTCAGAGAACTGAAAGTTTGTTGCGAGAGTGAACTGACCTTTACGATCTTTTGGCCGGTCTTTACCAGATCTCCGGCCCCGAACCCCCAATCAGAGAGGGGTCCTCTTCGGATTTCATTCTGTTGTTCTATGTGTTGCGTTTTCCAATCCTCCTTGATCTCAGCTTCCCGAGTCGTGATCCTGAATCCCAAGATAATCAGACCCATACACAGCAAGATTTTGGGATGACATTTACGCCCATGAAACCTTGTCCTCCGCGACAGGGTACGAAACCATATGACGACCATTTCCGTAATTATTCACCATTGCGCACTTTCCCCGAAGAGCAGGTGGTGTTGGAGATAGCCCACCGAACTGCAAATCACATCAGCCTACGCCTCGGGACCATCACCAAAACGAGCGCACCTGCACTAACCCAGTGAAATTTGCCTTCTCTTTCCCAAAGAGTGCAATTCGGGTATTGCTGTGCAGCCCATCGCAGCCTACGACAAAGCTCGCCGTGTCCTTGGTGCCATTCGCGAACGTGACTTCTACTGCGTCCTCGCTTTGCTCAAACTCAATTGCCTGGTGGCCCCATTTGATCTCAATACCGTGCTTCTCGGCCGTGTCGATCAAAAGCTGTTGAAACTCTGCGCGCCGGACTCCGATCAAGGGGAAACCAAAGCGTTCTCGCGTTGTATCTGGCGAAATGTCATCGTCGACGAGAATGTCCTCCTTTCCATCCAAGGAGGAACAGTGAATCAACCTATCTGGAGATCGACCAGGGATCTGTTCAAGGAGGTCGGGGATGAGTGATAGGACACGGAGACCGTTAGGCTGCAGTCTGTGTACGTTCAGTACGACAATCATGGGGGAGAGGTATGCGCGCTCACACGACGCTGAGTCCACCCTCTCCTGAATTCGGGAGTCTTTCGTACATGATGGGGTCATAGCCTCTAGTCTTCAAGAAGATCGCAAGAACGGGACCAGCGATGCCAGCACCCACTACTATGACTCTGGTTTTCGCCATCTGTGCGAGTGATGGCAGTTAGGCTAGGAATGAACTATGCAGTTTGCTCGTACACAGACGCCCAAATAATAAGAGGCCCCTTGATATGTCGTATGCTATGATTCTTCCGGTGTAATCGGTACCCCGCAGAGGTCGGTAGTTACGCAAATGGTCATCAATTGAGCTAGTTCAATTAGTGTTCGGGGAAAGCGAGTAAGTGCAATTGCTGAGGTTGTAAATTTGAGGGCGATGCATGTAGCGAAACCATGTTGTAAGTTCACTGATGCGGCATGTGATGGATTATGGCATTATGCTGGTAAGACAGCTCCAGCTTCGTCTGGCTTGAAGTCATCAACATAATCTATTAGGTTGGGCTGGACCGAGCGTTAGCTCGGGGTGGGACGCAGGCAGGTGGAGCCGCTGGGAGGGCGGGACACCTACTTACGAATTCGATCATGCTAGATGACTAACGAGTGAAGGATTTCTGACTTGTGATGGATAAACTGTGCAATACGACTATATACAACGCAAATTATGATGTGCGGATTGCAGCGTGAAAAAAAAAAAAATTAGGGAGTGGTGGGTGGGTAAAAGAAAGACTGTAGGTACGAATTGATGTGAGGATGTACGAAGTACGACGAACTCGATGTCGTGGAGGAGAGAAAGAAACGGATACGGAAGCGAACATCGTGCACGCTCAGCTGGACGTATGGTGCCGAGAAATTCCGGCGAGCTTCATTTCTCGGCACCTGTACATAGCACGCTGAATCAGTACATGAGTCGGCACTTCCTTGTGCTGACATTTCTGTGTGACTTCAGCAGTTTCAACTATCTCATTTGCTTCAATTGTGGTTGTTCAACCGCGTAATGAGTTTTATTAGAGAGAGAGAGAGAGATTTGTGGAGAATTTTGTGTCCAACGAGCTGGGAATACGAGTTTTGTGAAAGCGCCGACTTCTGTAGGGTGCCGATTACACCGAGTAGCCAACTCATCATGATGCTGACAACGCCTGCGCGCCGCCCAGGTACCGGGAAAAGGCACTCGATGTGTTGATAATTGTCCGGTCCAGGGAATAAGGTTGGTGATTATGCTTATCATCCTCATTTCAAGAAGCAGTTCGAATCATAAGGATAGTATTAACTCAGATAGCGTTAGTAACATGACGCGGCTCAATCATGTGCTCACGACAGCCCCATTCCATGTCGTCGTTGCCGTATACATATAACGAGTCAACGGATTCGTGTTTACGGTCGCATGAAATACCATGAACCCACCATCAGGGCGTGGCGTTGCACCTCCAGGCGCTGTGAGGCCATCGTCACCAGTTACAAGCAACGGCGAAGAAGCTTTGGTGTATGGTCCGGAAATGGATGACGCAGTTGCGTATGAGATGTCATAAAGATTGGTATTGTAGCAATTCGAAGAGAAGAAAAGCACGTAACTATGATGTTTGTGGTCAGTCCCGGATCCAAGTACATATTCAGGCTATATCAACTTACGTTCCGTTATGCAAGATAAGCGCTGGAGCCTCTATAAGGGGTCCATCAGATTGCCCTCTATCCAAAATTTGGATCGGTTCCCCGGTAGGCGTGACACCATCAGCATCCATTTTCTGGAGCATAATAGGAGTAGAATATTCTCCGTTAGCATTCCCGCAAGGTCCGCCTCCTCCAAGACTGCTCCCATCTACCTTGTACACGATGTAGCGTGTACCATCTGTATCCTGGAATCCTGCGGGGTCAATTGCACCACCGCCTGGAGTTTGACAGGCAATGGGCTGCGGTTCAGGAGTATACGGTCCGACTGGGGAGGTGGAAGTAGCAGCTGCTATGCAATGAGTACTCTGTGAGGTCGACCATGCAGCGTAGTCTGAAGACATCACCTTAGTTCAATATCATCTGAGGTAGACCGAGACTTACACATCACAAAGGTTCCATCCCCTCTGTCAATGACGTCAGGAGCCCAAGTACTGTTTGCGGTTGCCCAAGACCCGACATTCGGGAGTGCATCAACACCAGATAGCAATTCCCAAGTTGCCCCGCCATCAGGTGACGTTGCAACCTGAATGTGGATATTGCCAGAGTTAGTTGCAAAGGCATAAGTACCCCCGCTGGTCACAAGGATAGCAGGATCAGGAAAGTTGGCAGAGATGACAGGGCCACTAACTGTAGCCCAAGTCAGAGGGAGGGCGGCCAGATAAGTTAGAGCGAAAATGGTCCTGCTGAAGCTTCGCATTACTGAGGTGGGAGAGGAAAATTATTCCACAGAAGCCTGACGATACCTATGATGCAGGCCTTATTAATATAAAGAGGACTTATAACGAGTCTACAGCATCAGGCTGTGCATCCGTCGTCATTAGGGTGGGATTGCGTGGAGTGATGTGGGGTCGTTGGGAAGTGAACATCTTCGGCGTTCACTTCTGATCACTTTCCTGTGTCAATTTCGGGCCAGGTGAAATTGACGCGGTCGTGACGCGCCTGTGACGCGGCACTGACGCGGCCAAAGTGACGCGGCGCTGTCACAAATCCTAAGGGTGTAGATGATGCTCGCAATGCTAGACACATGTCGAATCCTCGTTTATAATCAATATATGATCAATGTCCAGATACTT
>QLOO01001522.1:0-38251 GCA_003313855.1 Suillus sp. MG131 | reverse complement strand
TGTCAGTCTTATTTTGTCGGGACTACTCACCTGGTTGGTGACATAGATGTCGAAAAGCGCGCGCAAAAGAAGTTCGCGTGTATGTCCCAGCGTGCTCATGATATCTGTAACATGTCTTACTCGACCATTTAGATTTGGTTGCCGAGGACTCTGATGCCGAAGGTGATTATTCAGTGCTAGCCTCATTTTGTCAGGACTACTCACCTGGTTGATGACATAGATGTCGAAAAGCGCGCGCAAAAGAAGTTCGCGTGTATGTCCCAGCGTGCTCATGATATTTGTACCATGTCTCACTAGACCATTCAGATCTCGTTGCCGAGGGCTCTTCTGATGCCGAAGGTGATTTTTTTAGTGCTAGACTCATCATACAGACTATTCACCTAGTTGACAATGTAGATGTCGAGAAGCGCGCCAAGACATTCTAATGTATGTCTCAACGTGTCTACATTATTTGTATCTTGTCTAACGAGATGCACATTGTGGCACAGACATTATTGCCTAGAAATCCTGTGATGTTGAAGGTAATTGTCTAGGCTTGGGTTTGAATGTTATGTTGACGTTGTTCGATGTACAGGTGTTGTTGAAGGTATGCGTCGAGCACCATTTTGGAGTCTCAACTCATCTTAAACCATTACCGCCGCTACAGCCTAAGGACAGAATCTCGAGGTCGTCTCTTTGTCTGGGACAGCGAGTGCAACTTGCCTTTGTTATGGTGCAAATTAGTCCAGTAACATGCAGTTATCATCGATGTATTATTATCGCACAATCAAGAACCAATTTCCATTGATCTTTAACTCTCGCTACTATAAGTGTCGAACAGTGCACTCATGCGCTACTTCTGTGTTGTGATCTGTGAAAGTCAATCCCGAGGTATTCATATGCCTCCGAGTCTTTGACTTAGAAGAATGCCATTTTCACTCCGTACAACCAATGATATACGAAGGATTGGGTTCTCGAGCAGCGTTTGTAACACCTTATCCTCTCTTTCGGAGAGCAATCGCGGCTATATTATGTCCAGCGAACCGTGCCCTCGCCCTACTCAGATACCCACCTCACCGCCATTCTCATTTTTGCCACCAAATGTAAAGTACGTTGTTGTCAGTGAGACTCGACGATGACTGGTCTGACATATGCTTTGGGAAGTGACTAATTAACCCACTGGACCTGTTTGTGGTAATACAGGCCAGGCTGGTCCCGAACCCTGGTTGTTGGTTGCATGCACTGGTGATGCATACCATATCCTGAGGATCAGCTATTTAGTATTGGTCAAGTCGGAGGGCATCCAAGAGTCGTGTATTGGTCATATCATAGAGGTTGTTTGTACAAGGTCTTTAGGTTAGGTATTACATCTGCTCCATCTTCTTCCTCATGAAACATAAGTATCTACATTCTGATATCACACTTTCATTCGAGGGCTACTGTATAAGTTGTTCATTTCCTTCCTTGGATTTCAGTGGGCTTGGGCGTGGTTGGCGCAAAGAGGACCCCCGCATGCCACATTTGCAAGTAAGGTGGACCTTTTTACAAAGGTATTCCCAGCAATGAGGCATCATTCTCTAGCGACGCCTGTACCTGCTGCATGATTCGTTGACGTCCAGTTACTGGGGCCGGCGCTGGTGGCTGCACGGTTTCGGAGCCTGGTAATGGCATGTAACGGCCGACAGTCGAACGACGGCGTAAGGGTGGTTGACCTGGAACCCTCTTTTGACACTGGTCAGTTTAATCAAAGCCTGATCATTAGGAAAACTCGCCTCCATGGTGTAACGACAGATGTCATAATAACCGTCTCTATTTTTCTCTTTCCATGCCTATGAAGACAAACTATCAGTGCTTACATCTAGGTAGGTACGAAAAACAATATTACACGTGTACAGATGTACAAGCCATCATACCGAAAGCCTTCCCATGGCGCAAATTCAGAATCAAGCTCGTAACCCCGAATGACGCGCACGGGTTTGCCTGTTTCAGAAGATTTCTATTGGAGTGTCATTTCTTGATCTCACATTTATCCGAGATAGAGAACTCACACGAAGCGCTTGATTTCCAAAATCCGTCCATTGCTGGTCTCGATCCTGCTCACGCGTCTTGGGAATGTTAATCGGTAATCAAACTATAAAGTACAATGGTAACTTACACGATCACCGAGCTTGTGACCCCCTGAGAATACTAAGTCGCCATACAATGTTATATCCTGGGTTGTAAATACACACCTGAACCTGTATATAAGCTATATGCACAGGTCAGGTTGCCGATCCGAAGACAAGCGCCGCAATGTGCTTACATCTTTTCCCCGTTGTCTTTGTCATCTTTGTATTGGCCCGAGACGACAATTGAAAAGGCGCCATCTGCCTCGGTGCCACTTATACCAGCCTCAATTTGACGGTGCACGCCAGCATCAAAACATTCTTTGCTGTGAACAGATAGCCAGATGAAGCGACCAACTAATGTTTTCATATGAGAATCAAGACTACGCACCGATTCTTCCATGTTGTCCCAACAGGTGCTCCTGGAATTTCACCGAAGCGTTGCCTGTAAAGAAAGCGCGTGAACGATGTATTTAAGGGAGGAACACTGAGGAACTTACACCGGCCTGTCCATCTTGCTAGACATTTCTTTTGAATCGTCAATCCTCTCGTCCCAGGAACTGTGATGTCTTCACCTCCGAGTCGTTCTAAGTGCGAACGTCCTTATTGTGTCGTCGGGTGATTGTTAGGACGATGGAGATAAGTGGCAATCATAATAGCTGGCTGCGTCGGAGTTCGAAAGTCATAATCTTCATTCGAGAGGATGCTACATCCTTACTCGAGTTGAAAATGCAGTGAATGAAATCCCTATCCAGTACCTTCTGTCTCTTCATAGAGTTTATATGATATGAGGATAACCACGGCCATATTCATTCTGATGAATATCGGCTAACATCCGGGTCTACATGGTAGGGCGCGAGCGCAGACGAGTTGTGATAAAAAATACGAGCTTCAGCAGCTGCATTCTCCGACTGAAGGTATCAATGTCTTTATGAATGGGAGGCCTATCTGCAAGACATCAGCCTCAGCGATCCGAACTGTTTAGAAGCCACGACGATGGACCACCGCCAAAGCTATACCAGGTTTACGCGTAGTGATATTGTTTCTAAAGTTTGTGGAGAAAGGTGGAATATCATTGTGACTGGTATCAGCGACTGGAAAGTTTCCCATATTAGTGAATCTAGGCGCGGTCAAATGTACACCTTACGCACCAGCCTGAGATTGGTATTGAGCATGGGTGACTCGGAGATGACGGGCGTGTTCAAGGAGCAGTTAAATGAGGAAGGGCAGATGTCAGTGGTGCGGTTAAATTGTGGGACATCAACCCAGACGAGATCATCGCAAAATGGATCCTAGGGCATACTGCCGCATACATGGCCAGTCAGGTTAGTCTGCTAGAGTCAATACGGTCGGCCATAGCTAGTGGGGAGCGATGGGACTGCAAGTAAGGCCGAAGGCAGTGGGACGCCGAGACCGAGCAGACAGTCTTCGCACCATTTGCAGTCGTCTACTCGCGGGACGCGACCACGATACAAGGACTTGCCGGAGCGGACTGAGATGGAATTACATAACACGGGTCAATATTAATATTGATAGCTCGATTAGGACTTGGCACCCCTCTACCATGCAGAGCCAGTGAGCTGCGTGTCATCTTCGCCAGGTGAAAAGCTGCTAGCTACTGGCTTTTTTCTGCGATACCACTAAGAGAAGCTGGCCTCGACGACCTTCTTTGGACAAAGCTGTACGTGGCAATTTCACAAACAGTTCTCATTACATTTCAAGCTTATGCATTCTAGGCTGATACTACACGACGTCCTGCCCGTCAGCCACTCAAGTCCCATCGGTTTCTTTGACGGCCCACCAAATCGTGCTCACGTACGTAGTTAATGTCTCATCCGGTACTGTTTTTACCGCTTCAATCTTCTCAGTCGTCTGCAAGATACCGCCCCCCTTCACCATCACGATCGCATGGAAGTATCCTTTTTTATCTTCATTCTTCTTCATATGCCTAGCGGATACGCCATCGCGACCCTGCCCTTTACAATGGGTTCGAAATCGCCTCTGGCAGCTGTGCAGATATCGAGCTGCATGAGCGTCCCTCAGCAGTAGTCGACACAATTCCACCTGATAACATTTTCTTCGCGCATATTCCGCCTCATATCACGCCGAGGAACGCATCAGCATGAGGAAAGTCGTGGCCCATTCCATTGAACTCGAAAAACGCTACTGCAAGTGGCTCGCGCCCTCCAAATAGCACCATTATGCAGCAATCTAGCGGCGCGGCTCAAGCCCAGCCATCTTAGTATCTGCATGCTGTCCCTCACACTTCTCGTCGTCGCTACTAAGCCTTTAAGCACTAATTCTCATACAACGATAAAACATGCTGGACGCTGGACTCGCCTCTGGCTCTTTATATGCTGTACACTGACGGTCATCATTAATCTAATACTCTTTTACGACGATCTCTCCCGTCAACTTACATCTCATGATGTTACCTCATCCCATACAGTCATAACGCATACTTTATAAACCCATACACGAATTGCTTCGAGAGCCAACCATTTCGTCCTTACATATCGTAGCTAATGATTTTACAAAATATGTTAGTACTGTGGCGTCTGTCCGTGTGAGCAAGGTGCCTACTCAGTACTAGTACTCAGTGCTAATCTTTGCAGTGATGTTTATTCTTCGGTCGTCACAATATTGGCATTCGAACGCTAGTCGGTACATGGTCGTGCCCAATTTTGTCGGCTGCTCTGGTGCACATTTTGAGGATTATCTACTGGTCAAGCTGGAAAGTAGCGCATCGAAAGTTGTAGCTGCATATCCGAGTCGCAGGGCTTGTTGGTACAACATTCATATCAAGATCCATGGGTATTACATCTGCATCGTCTTCTTCCATATCTGCATTTCGTCATCATCAGGATGATATCGCACTTCCAATCGGGGGCCACCGTACGAGTCCCTTATTTCCTCCCCTCGGCTTTCGATGAGAGGGCTGGCCCGTTCGTCACGTATTGCAGGCGAGCTCAACGAGAGCTCCCGCTCAGAAAAGATTCCATATTTTGAAGCGACATCTGTCCCTCCATCCTGAGTCTTTGGCGTGCGTTTAATGGGGCTGGTGCTGGCGGCTGCGCGACATCTGGATTAACTATGGAGGTCGGTGATGACTGGTAGAGGCCAAACATCGATGAACGGCAACGTAAAGGTGGTTGGCCTGGAATTCTCTTTTAACGCTGGTCAGCGTGATTGGCAGGGCCCGATAATGAAGAAAACTTGCCTCCATGGTGAAGCGACAGATGTCATAATAACCGTCTCTGTTCTTCTCTTTCCACGCCTTTGAAGACAACTATCAGTGCTCGCGGATATATGTAGATGGAGAAAATAATGTTACACGTGTACAGACGTACAAGCCATCATACCGAAAACCTTCCCAGGGCGCGAATTTAGACCCAAGCTCGTAACCCCGAATGACGCGCACGGGGTTGCCTATCATAGAAGATTGCTATTGTACTTTTATTTCTCGTCTTCACATGAATCCGACATAGAGAACTTACACGAAGTGCTTCATTTCCACTGTCCGACCATGCCTGATCTCGCACCTGCTCGCGCATCTTGGGGATTTTGGTTCATGCTCAAGCTATAAGAGTAAAAGGACAACTTACACCATCAGGGTACTGGATGTGACCACCTGACAATACTAAGTCGGCATACAGTGTTGTAGCCCGAATTGTGAATACACACCTGAACCTGTATATAAGCTATATGCACAGGTCAGCTTCCCAATCCGAAATAAATGCTGCTCTGTGCTTACATCGTGTCCCCATTATCCTTGTCATCTTTGTACTGACCAGAGACGACAATCGAGAAGGCGCCCTCTCCCACAACGCCGTGTATACCAGGCTCCAATTGGCGATGCACACCAGCATCAAAGCATTCTATGCTGTTTACAGACAGACAGATGAGGTAACTGATGGTATCAAACGAAGATCAAGAGTACACACCGATTTTTCCATGTTGTCCCGTAAGGCGCTCCGGGATATTCCCCGAAGTAGCGCCTGAAAAGAAAACGCATGAATAGTGTAGTTGAGGTGGAAACACTGAGGAGCATTACTAACCCCGGCTTGGCACGCCTGACCCTGCCCTTCATGCCAGTGTGCCTTTTGCTGGATGTTTTTTTAGAATCTTCTTTCATCTTCTCGTCTTAGACACTTATTTGTCTTCGCCTCTGAGTCGTTCTTCAGTATTCTGTCGTCAGTGACCGTCAAGATGATGGAGATAAGTACACGAGGCCGACATTAATGAGGCTCTTAAGTATAGATTGCAGCTGCGTCGGAGTTCGAAAGCTGTCGATAAACGCAGACGAGACGACTTGCATACTTGGATCATCAGGTGAGTTTCTAAATTGCACTAGCATGGGGGCTATAGACACAAGTTTAACAATGTACTGAACGTAGACAGACCTAGCACGACAGTATCAGCAGACAGACATTACAAATGATCCTCACAGCAAGAAAACAGAAAAATCGGGTAGTGTACATCCATGACTGGTCCTATCAGAAGGGCGAAGTGAATGAGAAACATGAATTCGAGGCCTTGTAAGCAAGAAAGCAGAGGAGCTGGGATATAGTAGGTATTCGACAGCTGTGACTGACTTGCTCAGAAAGGCGAGGATAAGAATGACGAAAATGAGGAAGCCGTGGTTTCGAGGTCTTCAAGGAGTAAATCTTCCTCGTCTTCGTCATCAAGTAGCATATCAGCATCCTCGTCGTCCTTGTCGTAGGAGGCGCTCCGCATGGGCCTCGCTAGGGAGCCGTTGGGTTGGGATTGGCTGGACCATATGCTGGGTTTTATAAGGGTGCGCAGCGGTTGCCCCTTCGCAGGTATCTTCACTGGAGAGTTCGTTCCGAGAAAGTGTTGCTGTTTCTTTTTCTGCATCTCTTCCTGCACCCGCTGGTTGTGCTTCTGCAGCGGGGTTTCAATAGTGACTAGGACCGGAGCTGAAACTTGTGGCTGCACGATAGATGATGATGAAGACGACAATGGTAGGGGTGACGCTCTGTCGGCGAGTTTGCGCTTCTTGGACACCGCATCGGCATAGATCGTGAGATCACCTTGGGGTGTAAATGGTTGAGTCTTGCGCTTACGGCTGATCAACGTACGCGAGGGTGAGACGACAGTATCGGATGTAGCCACGGAGGTGGGAGATGGCTCATGATCGGTATCTCCAAGCGAGCGACGGAGTAGGGGAGGTTGACCTGGAACCCTCTGTTCATACACCATCAGTCTAATCATCCCCATGATTTAAAATGCAACTTACCTCTAGCCTATAGCGACATATATCCAGACCTTTAGGGTTTTTCTCTTTCCATGCCTTTGAAGATCGAGTATCAGTGCTGGCGCACCCTCCATAGATATGGAAATAACGTTACACTTTCAACAGTGTACAGACCATCATACCGGAAGCCCTCTGCAGGCGCAAAATCGGAAAGCACTTTGTGGCTCCGAATGACGCGCACGGGATTTCCTGTGTCACGCGATTTCTGTTCTGCAGTCATTTGGGGACCTCACGTTCAAGGACAGAAAAACTCACGACAAGTGCTTCATTTCCTGAATCCGACCACTGCTGATCAAAAATCTGTGGACCTAATCGGAGCTTTGGAATTCTAAATGGATAGTCATGCTATATGAGCAAAAAAAACAACATACACGCTTCGGAGGACAGTCATCGGACCACCGCTTGCGACCCCCTGATTTACCACGTTGGCATACAACGGTGTAGTCCAGGTTGTAAATACACACCTGTACCTGTATAGTATCTATATACACGTAAGGATTAGAACATGGTGGTCACATTTCGAAACGAAGCGCTGTGCTAGATGCTTACATCGTATCACCGAAATCCTTATCATCTTTGTAGTAACACGAAACAACAATTGAGAAGGCGCCGGTGTGTTTAGTGCCATGTATACCAGCCATTAAAGGGCGATGCACGCCAGCACTTGAACAATCTTGGCTGTAGAGACACGGACAAATAAATTGACTGATGCCAAGTATCAAACAAGAATGAAAACACACACCGACTCTTCCATTTAGCCCCAACCGGTACTCCAGGAATCCCCCCAAAACGCTGCCTATAAACAGGATGAGCGTTGGAGCTGAGGGAGCAACGCTACTAACGCCAGGAGGCGGGCAACCAACTTGGTAACCCTCACTGTTGCCAAGTCTTTGTCCACTGAAACTTTGCTGGATATGATCTCTTCTTGATTGATATCCATCCCCTCACCCGTGTGGATGGCTTCGACTTGTTCTGAAGGTCTGTCATCGTGATTCGAGTCCATCATGAGTGGCCGCTGCCAGTGGCGTTCGACGTAACGGTGACTGCCAGCTTGAAGATGCTTAACAATCCAGTAATGCATGAGGCACCACGGTACTGCTTCGGAGTTCGAAAGACTAAAGGCCAGACCTCGGGCACGACGCCTGTTCTACTACTACTAGGATCGATTCCATGGACGACTAGACAAGGTGGCTACCGCCAGGGCCAAACTGTGACGAAACCGGTCTCTTGACTTAGGGTGATACGTGACATGTCGACAACGACGCATTGTATCATGACGACAACCTGTACGACAGTCCGCGGATTTGCTGCCGGCAGTGCGTGAAGTTGCACGCCTAATACTTCATCTCATCTTATTCGCCGGGAGTCTCCCATGCAAGTTCATGCATCCGAATCTAAATCCTGATCTCTGTGGGCATTCAAGGACGGCGTAATCTTTCAACAACATGATTTTGACGAACGTTGGGTATGGAGCGCGATTGGCATTTGCAATGAGTAGTCCTGGTCTCTAGATCTGCGGCATGGAATTACGCCGCCTTTGGTTGGCTGCCATGATGATCGCCGAGATCATCCCACCACTGTGACTTGTCTCGATAAAAATAACATATATTCAACAAAGTTCACAGTCGCATATATATTTTATGTGCATGTATCTCACCATATTATTGTCCTAGAATTCCCTCGTTCTCCTTCTCATATTCTTTCTTCCACAGCTTGAGTGTATCACCATGACTCGTCCCTTCAAGCCACCCCCGCTGGCCAGAGATACTACTGGGTTTCGGTGCAACTCACTCCGCGCGTATGCATGGAAGCAGTGGACGATGTTTGAGGCCACTTTTGCTATATGTGGTCTGGAACCTTGGGAGAAACTTGTTTTCGGTTAGTACACCACGCTCAACCTCAAACCACTCCTGACGGCTATGCGCATACAGTGATCGTTATGTCTCTTCTCACTTTCCTATTCTTCACCGGCCTGTCTCGGGTAATACCCAGTCAGTTGATCTCATTACTACCTCGCACCGCATACTATCTCTGGGGCGACGAGCGGGTACTAAATCACTGGATGGACCACGCGGCAGCCAGTGTGAGGGAGCTATAGCCTGAGGCTTTGATTGGCGGGACGGATATGAGTATGCTTATCGTTGTCTGTATTTGAGGCAAGGGGAGCATGACGTTTGCATGTCAGGTATGTCTGTTCGCATCATGGCGCCCATACAAAACTCATGGGTGATTTTCATAGGTCCTCCTCGAGATTGAAGTTATGATTCAGCTGTATTATGTCTCTCATACTTGTTCTTTTCTCATGAATTCCCCACCCGCATAACTTTATCTTCTCAACTCGTTGGAATACTTGGTACAATTTTCAAAATTCGACGAGCGGTCCGCGGCATTAAGTCTGCGGCAGTATCTGACAGCCAGTATTCCTGCGCCACAACTCGTTCCTATGTACCTCTATGTACAAACGTCAATATTGTTTCTCGACATCGACAAGAGCCTGAATATATATATATATGGACACAGCTGCAGTATAGACGGAAAAGTTGAGTGAATTCGCTCAGAAAATGAAACGGATGGGGCGACTCTATGGTTCGGCGTGGATGCCCCCCAACGAGACTTGGGATTTTTGTGAGCAAATAGCTGGGTATAAGGGCCCAGGGTTACCATCACCTTTGAGTTGTGCCAATGATCTCTGGCCACATAGCACATTCACAGACATATCAAACTGACCTGCTGGAGCACGCTGGCTTACTTGAGTTCCCATAATCAATATTATACTGTCGCTAGTACTGAAAGCTGAGCTTTCAGTATTCTACCTTTTGGTGTAACGATTATGAGGCGCGGCAGCTAACCCACTTACACCTACCAACAATTAAATTATGGTTCACAAATTTACTCCCACTATAATCACACAAGAAACATCAAGAACATCAAATATATAGTATCTTGTTGATATATTGCGTGACTTCTGAAATGAAATACAAAAGATTGACCATCACCGTGACGTGATAGGGGGCTGCCTTGAGAAAAACGAGCGGTAAAATTGCGATGCGGCCAACGCCGTCCGCTATCTCGCGCGTAAGGGTTGCGATTTGTGCCGCTGTGCTTGTTGCAAGGGTCAACAGGGGTCAACTTTTTTGCGTAAGCAGCGATTTGAAAAACTATAGTGTTGCCTGGCATCACAGTGCCGGTATATATCCGCGTAGAAGGGCAGATTCTAATATTACAGTGTTCCAACCGCCCTCAACGCCAACTGGCAATCGCCCCATTTGCCAAGTGCTTAGTATATTCTTGATTGTGTAGGCCAAGATCAAACCGGTTCTTTCCCCAGCAGACTCAACAATCTACACAAATAAGGCACATTGCTCACGGTGCTGGCAGGACTGAGGGCCCTCGAGCAACTTTACCGCAGCGCTTGCACTTTGTCTAATCCTGACAAAGAATTCGACGCCGTGTAAGCGTTCCGGAAGTTGTAGACAACTCGTAAGCTGTAACCCGCAGGCAGGTGCATTTAGATCCTTTGACGTCCGTCAATGTCGTACACACTGCGAATTGTTTTTGCATTTGTACAACTCGTAGAGGGATGTACCTGCGTGTTTCGGATGCGAACTTCAGCAAAACTCTTCGCATCGATGAATTATGAGGACCACTTGCGCCTTACTCGGAAGTCATGATTTGCGTGTAGAGGATATCATGTCCGTGATAACAAGCTGAAATTGACGGACTTGTGTAAGATAGCGGCATAACTTGAATGTAGAATATCTCGCGCAAGTCAACAGACATCGGCCTGGTCTGATTTGGGAGAATTCTAAGCTGGAATTTTACAGACGAAATACTCAATGGGTAGAGTGTCTGTGATCATGATGATCTAAAGTGAAAATACTGAAACGATGAAACTTCCGCGACTTACAACGACAGTCGTGCTTTCGGTTCTAGACCTTTGATGCTGACGTGCGCTCTTCGATCAAGTCAACTGTCACGATATCCTTACACTTGGCATAATCCACTGAAATATCATGCAGGTAAGTCATGTTATAAAATCAAAGAAAACTACGCATCGCTGCTAAGGGCAGCAATTCGAGTCGTTCTTGCGATATTTGGGACAATAGCCTTCGTCAACGGGCATAGCAGATATTGATGGTGCTTAAGCAGCAACGACGACGAAGACGATTACAGAGGAGAAATGCATTTTTTGTGACTCGGAAGATCTGGTATGGGATTTGATAATTCTGGAGGAGATGGTAGGGAGACGGCTAGCATTTATGTGCTGAATATTGTTCTTTGAATTCTTTCTGGGTTACCGTAGTCGTGCCTTCACAAGATGCATGTCTGCAATGCTAACAGATCTTGCCAGTTAAGGCCTATCCCACGATTAGTGGGAGAAAGATGTGTCAGACGGAAGCTAAAGAGTATCAAAATAGACGGGAGGTCCAAGGTGGTCACGGTGAGACGGAAAAGAGAAGGGGAAGGGTGAGGGGAAGGAATCGCTCCTAAAATGAAATAACTGACCGGAGGATATGTTTCGGTCGAATGGGCGGAATCGGAATCTAGACAAATGAAACAATGACTATAGGCGAAAGAGATCAACGAAAACAGATCAAGAACGAAGTCGGTACATGTGAAGAGCGCAAAAACCATTCTTTGCCGAAATCGAGAGGCCATGTTATTCTGAGGAGTTAGACGGTGAACAGCGTACGCGGCTGGCGGAAGAAAATTTAGGACACAAGGTGTCAAGTAGGTCCAGATCCACGCATCAGGGTTGTCATCAACCTTTCATTGCCAGAAATATAAGGCGCGTGTAGTAGCGCGAAAGAACAACGACGTCTAGAGCGACAGATTCCAGAAATGAGTGGGACACGACTGTGAGGGTTGAATAGATTGAATTAAGGGCAAAACAATGTCTTTGATATGAGTGAGATTGCGAAAGGTTATACAAAGAAACTCAGCTCGTGGCAAGGCTCGACCTGACAAACGTGTGATGCACGGTCCACTACAACCGGTACCGAAGATCGCGCAACCCATTGACGTGGTTTGGACCTGACGGCGACACGTATGATGGTGGGACTTGTAGCGCATCACGTGCCAAGAAATCACTCGCAATTGGGTTAACTTGAAGGCGGTTGAAAGCTAATTTGAACTTAGACACTCGTTTTCTTTTGCGGAACCACTCACCTGGTCTTTCCACTCTTGTCTGCCTGCTCTTCAACTATAATCACTTCCTGACTATTTTTCGTCATGGTGAAGGACTACTTATGGAGGCAAAGAATCAAGTTTGAGTCGACCTTAGCGCTGTCTATGCTTGAGCCTTGGGAGAAATTTCTCTGTTGTGAGTCCTTTCATGAATCGCTAACGTCATGAATCGCTGACCCGTCCTCAGTAATCATATTTTCGCTTTTAACGATGTTGGTGATGATTGGATTGTTCCAATACTTGCCGCAGCATGTCATGGTCATGCAACGACGGGCCATATATTACCTCTGGGGTCAAGAAGGCGACGTGTTTCGCTCATGGGTGGAGAATCCAGGGCTGAAAGAACTATAGTGCACGCCTAATTTTTTATTCATGGAGGTGCGAGCGTCCTGGTCTTTCATTTACCGTCATGCGTACCTACCAACACATTTGCATTCTTAGATCTTGACCTATGCTATCCATCTGGATTCATCTCTTCCATGTCCCTCACTCAACTACGTATACCTCCTTTGTATGCTCATATATGACTGCAACAAATTCTTCTGCACATTTTTGGTGCACATCATCATTACGGCAGCCACGTGACGGCATGGGGCCCAATGATAGTACTGCAAATTATTGGATCAAGACACTTGTTGAGTTTTCTTCTCTTTCTAGCCTCGTAGAAATATACTTTCTAGCGTTGGGTCCCCATAAATCAAACACACGAGCAGTCTTTACTGCACCAGTTCATTGTGTCACCAGCATGGCACGTACGCCCGTCCTCCCGGACGTGATCAGCTTTGAGCCGCATCTCTTCCTTCCGCAAGTATGTATGGCGTTACAAAATCATCCTCGAGACCACCTTTGGAATATCTGTGCTTGAGCCCTGGGAAACCTCGTCTTTGGTACGTTTAGCTGGCGCTTCCGTCTTCCTTTGCATCGTCCTTATTCGCAGAGCCCACAGCAATCATCATGTTACTCCTTACCCTTCTGTTTGTCACTGGCTGCGTTCGCTACTTGATACCTCAGCAGTTTGGCGTGATCCAACATAGGCTTTCCTATTACTTCCAGGGCGATGAGGGTGGGGGAGATGGGCATGGACTCTGAGCATGTAGACCTAACCAGAGCTGTAGAGTGTTGACACGACAACAGACAACCCGCCATTACTAAAGTTATTTAATTTTATATGTTGGCACGACGATAGATAACCTGCCTTTTCTGATTTCGCATGTTGAGACGGTAACGATCCTTGACACTGCATAGTAGGCAGAACGGATGCTTGTCTGCAAAACAGCGAGTGTCTACTACAAGTAAACAAGCAGATCTCCAAGATTAGGCGCTTAAGCTTTTAAAAGTTTTAAGTAAGAAGCAAAGATCTTCGCTGTGGTGTGTTGTTTATATTGGGAGATGGACTTCAACTTAAGTCTGCACCACCGCTATGAACTGCTGATAAGGACTCTTACCTCTCGCCCGCGGCAACTGCGCACTCGTGTCAACCTTGACTATTTACATTACCTCGGGGAGAGTACAGCTAGCCTCGGGCTTTTGTGCTTCCTTGATCAGAAACCACGACGCAGGCTGCCGCCGATCAACTTCTCGGATCCTGGCCCTAATATAATATACGGGCTCAAATTACTCTGCATTCCGCTGGCTGAGTACTGCAAGGACCAGCAACAAGGTTGAACTTTGGTCTTGCTCATACACGATCACGGACCACATGCAATTGACACTGCTCTACCAACGTTTTTGATCTGGTCTACATTGTAGTCCCAGTCTGGCCAGCGCCGAGACGGCCTGGATTCTCGATCGACGCAGCTGGCAGGACAGCCAACAACAACATACATAGAGGGTGTATGTCTGGTGCTGAATGCCACCGCATGTTAATAGCATGACCTCTATCATGTGAGTTACTGAGCCACTCGATGACAGGCCTTTAACTTTAATGACTCAACACACGCACAAAACGGCGTCTCAATGCTCAATGTTTATGATGTCAACAAATCCATGTACCTGATTCTCTATGAACACAGGATCCGACATTCTACACTGACACTTTTCTTCACAGCTACGCCCCCGAGCTTGCTCACAAAATATGTTGTGCCACTGTCACGTCTTCCGAGTATAGGGTCCCTGGGAATACAAACGCTTGCTCTTGGATCTGCCACTGTCAGTTTTTTTGATAAAGTTTATAATAGACACGTTCCATGCATGGCTCCCAGCAGATAGCTAACCTATCTTGACGATACGTCGCAGCCCGCAGCACTTCAAGCCAGGGCCTAAAATTCAACATTCCCACTGGAACGCCACAAATCCCAGACACACCGACGTGAGTCGCGTTCCTCACGGAATTCCAAGCGATTTCATCATGCTAAGTAATATTCATCATAGTTCATGCTGTACCAGTGCACCAACGAATTAATCCTTGGCAGCGGTACATGGGGGTGTTCCGAACGCCATCTTACGCCTCATCTGATGGCCTCTGACGCCTTTTTACCTCCAGCATGCACTAATTTAGCTGACACCTAGGCGCCGCGTATGGGTCATCGGACTCACCCTCACGCAACCCGGCACTATTACGATGGTTCAAAAGAACTGTCGGGCTGTGCATTGTGCTAGAATCAGTGACCGGATGTACACTTTTCCCCCATTAAGCACAGGGCCCCGGCCTAATACCAAGCAAGCAACGTATGGAACCTGATTTCCCCTGACAGCCACTTTTCTAACTAGAACATCACCACCTCTTTTGGTTTGACGAGATAAAATCATGGATGTTCGGGAAAAATATATCATTTGTTATATATGTATATTGGGAAAAGGATGTATTTTATGATAAGAATAATAGTATGGATACAGTAGCAAGATGTGAGTATGTGTGGTGGGATGTGAGTAGCTGATCTATAGTCCTGACATTGCGTGATGCACCAGCCGTTCAAACTGCGTAGATTTGTCGTGTATTGTCATATTATAAGTCAACGCACGGATTTAAGGCGAGGTTTGAGTGAAGGGAGTAAGATGAAGGGGATACCGTAACAATATTTGGCTGGCAAATGCATGGAACAAAACGAAGAGTGCGTGAAATCCACCAGATGCGTGTCATATGCATGTTTGGTCGTGAGTGTGGGAGCAAACGTGAAAGGCAAGGGCAGATTATGATATCGTAGATATGATAGGGATAAGTGGAGCGTACATGCATCACGCGTCCCAGTCGTGGCGATGGCCGTGATCCAGTCACCTGGTAACTCTTTCCATCAGAACGATCGACCAGCGGATTCGATTAGGTGCGATTACGACGGCATAGCCTGCACGTTTATGACTGTGGGTTGGTCGCCTGATATAGATATTGGAATAATGGATAACGAAACCGCATGGCTAGATCCCCCTCGAAAGGCGGGGATCCTCCATTAGTCCATGTAACAACAAACAATGCCTAACAGAACTATACCGCGGACGGACGGTTGCCGTTACCCCATTTTGTGCGATAGAGTGCATCATCTGGCTTCGTATCGGGATGAATTTGGAGCCTGCCTTCCCAGAGAGCAGCAGAGGACTTGGAGGGATCATAACGAGCAGGGTCCGACAGAGTACCGCGTGATTGTGGTGCCCAGCCAGCTCCGATGGAAGATGCAATAAGCGTCGGTACCATGGTCATCAACGAAGGGCTAAAAAACATTAAGGATACCATCTCGCAAACCAGGCACTAGCACATACAGAGGAACACGTTTATCTTCATGTAATCTAGCCTGACGACTCTTTACAACGAATGAAGACGAGCGAAGTCGCCCGCCCCGCAAGTTAGCGAATGTGGCGAGATTGTCACGCACAAGTTCAATCGCAGAGTTCCATTCAACATCTGGGCGAACTTTGGGAAGACCGCCTTCGGGTTTGGGGAGCAAGCGCATTAGTATGAAGAGGCGTTCAAAGGGTCCGTTGGGCAGCAGGCGAATGAGTGCGCCCAAGGGGATGGACACGAAGCCAAGGGCGAGTGAGATGCCCCATTCACGACCAGCGATACGTGTCACCTGGAATGCGGTGCCACCGATGAACACGATGACCACTTGCACAGCGATCTCTGCAGACCAGCCGTGAGAATAGTCCAAACATAACATGACTCGACTCACCAATGAGGGTAATGGCCATGAAGTACCAATTGTTGAGCATGCCTTCAAAGATGTTGAGCTTCCGATCCAGCCTTCGGGAGTTCACCGAGTTGAATATCTGAGCAAAGACAAACGCATTGAAGACCAGCGTCTGGACTATAGTGGCATTCCCCGATGTGTCTGCAAAGCCCAAAATTTTGATGCCAAGGAAATGGAATAGTAAGATGACGGTGATCTGGTATACAGACTGCACCAAGATCTGCTTGTACATATCCACCGTGAAAAGCGGCGCCGTCTGCTTGTCAGGCTTCCGGTCCAGTAACGCGGGCGACGCAGGGTCCGTAGCGAGCGCAAGTGCGGCGAACGTGTCCATGATGATATTAATCCACAATAGCTGAACAGCCGACAACGCCGAGGTCTCAGAATTAGAGGCGACGGCGGTTACGAAAGTGATCACAACGGCAGTGACGTTGGTGGAGATCTGGAACTGCAGGAATTTCCGGACAGCGTCGTTCACGCAACGGCCCCACATGATCGCCTTGACGATGGAAGAAAAGTTGTCGTCCATCAGAATAATGTCGGACGCCTCTTTGGCTACCTCTGTTCCTGCTATACCCATGGAGAATCCCACGTGCGCCGTCTTGAGAGCGGGTCCATCATTTGTGCCATCGCCAGTGACGGCAACAATCTCCCCGAGCGCGCGAAGCTTCTCCACCAGGATCTTCTTGTCTTCAGGGGAAGAACGTGCGAGGACCTGGAGCCGTGGAACGATCTCGAGCATCTGGGATTCGTCGAGCTGGCGAAAGACGGGTCCTTCCATGATGATACCGCCAGCCGTGTATATACCACACTGCGTGGCGATCGAACGTGCCGTCAGCACATTATCACCCGTACACATCTTCACAGCGACACCAGCTTTGTGACAATCAGCCACTGCTTCTCGAACACCATCCCTGAGGGGATCTTCGATCCCGACGATTCCGATCAATGTCAGGTTCTGAGCGATGACGTCGTAGGGCACCTAGAACCAAATGAGTATGTCAAAATATCACTGGAAATATACCTACTTCGTCAATCGCAGTGCCTTGCATCCCTAGCGGGGGCCAAGACGGAAAATCCCTATAGCACAGGGCGATAGTCCGCAGAGTCTGATTCGCGTAGAAAATGATAGTCCTCGTCATGTTCTCTTCCGAGCAGCCATCGATCTCTGCCACCTCGACAACGTCGGACTCGGTATTGGGGCGAGAGCTCCCATGCTGCTCTACAACGACGTGGCTGCTGCACAACTTTGTCAGGATCTCGCTAGCACCCTTGACGTAGAAGCGATAGCCACTCGCGGTCTTGACCACCGCGCCCATAGCCTTTCGCTCGCTGGAAAACGGAATCATCTGCACAACATTCGCCGCGTCCCTCGTCTCCTTATAATCCGCCCACCCAAGCTCCTTCGCAAAATTCAAAAGCGCCGTCTCCGTCTTACTTCCCACAAACACACGCTCCCCAGTCTCCTTCTCCTCATCCTCAAATGCAGTAGAATTCACAGCGATAGCCGCATTAAACAGCGAAAGAAGTGGTCGGCTCAGAACGGTGTTAAGCATCGATTGATCAATGCTGAAATCATCACGCGGGGTTTTCGAATCAGGGCTCCTGTGTGGGCTTCGGCTTCTGTTCGCGTTCGTGCGGGCTTGGTTGTCTTCGAGTTTGCGCACAAATTTGGCGTGGATGCCAACGGAGCCTGCGACCACGGACATGACATTGCGAGTGAGCGTACCGGTCTTGTCTGTGCAGATGACGGAAGAGTTGGCCATCGTCTCGCAGGAACCCAAAACGCGCACTAGGAGGTTTTCTTTCGTCATCCTCTTAGTGGCGAATGCTAAAGCTAGGGTCACAGCCAACGGGAGACCTAAATATAAACACGCTCGTTAAGGCGTAGCACGTTTGACGTAAAAAGTAGAGCCTTCACCTTCTGGAACAGCGACTACTACCAATGTGACCGAGATGATGAGAATCTGAACGAAAGCCATGCCACTCTGATCGGCAGTCCTGTAGTGCACCGGTTAGTAAGGAGCGCATGTCATAGCTGAGTTTGTCACCTGGTAGGTGAGCCCGTAGCGAGTTGTACTATGAATCTGATCATCAGAGTGGAGAAGAGAATGATGCCGGCAATGCTTCCAATCTTCGCGATTAATTCAGCCAGGACGTTGAGCTTCAACTGAAGGGGTGTGTTCTCGGCGTCCGTCCTTAGAGCTAATGGAGTTGGGGTTAACGGGGCATTGGCGAGCGGGGACGGATACACACCCATCATAATCCTGCCGTTGAAGCTCTTGGTGCCAACTGCTACGACGACATAGCTACCGACGCCTTCCAGAACCTTGCTACCGCTGACAACAAAACAGTCCGTGTGCGTAGATACATGCTCCCCTCCGAGGACACCGCCTTCAGCATGCACACCGCTTAGCGCCTGCTTCAGCGCCAGACAATCTGTATAGGACGCCTTTTTGATAGCGTCCGACTCGCCAGTTGCCGCTGATTCATCACATTTGACGTTGTGCCCAGCTAAGAAGATGCCGTCGCAGGGGACGATTTCTCCGGGTTCTAATAATGCCACGTCGCCGACTACGACTTCCTGTGCACACAGGAAAAGATGATGAGAGGGCGTTAAATTAGATGAGCGCAAGCCTACTTTGACATCGATGAGACGTTCGACGCCGTTGCGGATGACTTTGACACCACGTTCTTCCTTTTTCTCGTTGAGAACCTTAAATTGTCGTTCCTTTTGCCAATCGTTTATTGAGCCGACGACGACCTGTGAAAATTGAAGGCTGTGTGACATGAAAAGGTACAGCTAACTTACAACGATAAGAACTGCGATCATGATAGCAACGCCTTCGACCCAATCCACTGGGGGTTCGCCAGCAGGCCGAGGCGTGCCAAAATCTTGAAACAAGCCAAGGGCGAGTGAAACGACCGCTGCAATAGACAACAAGACCTTGAAACAAAAGAGAGTGAAGATTGAGTTTACCAATTTAGTAGGTACGCACGAGAACTTTATCTTGCAGGGCGAGCCACATGAGGGCAAGTAGACTTTTGCTGGTTCGCTGGGGAAGAACATTCTCTCCAAAGACGCGCTGTCGGTCTTCTATTAACGCCGTATGAGGGTTGTCTGCAACTTGAACCTCGAGGTGATCGTGTGGTGTGGCGACGGATAAAGGTTGCCGGTCATGCCTTTGGGAAGCGCCCAAGCCAGCACCTGCAGTACCGGACAGTGTTAAACCCCGGGAAGGGTCGGATCCGAGGCCGTCAAGAAGGGCGTCAATGCCGCCAAAAGCCTGGAGGGCGTCTAGATTCTTGGGGTCGAGAAGACTGGCCAAGGCGACTGGTCTGAATTTGAATGGACTGGGGTCGGCTAAATCATCCTGAATAAGATCAATCTTTGAGACGTCGCCGTTGGTGTGAAGAGATTTGCGGCTGTCAGAAGGATTTTGGTGGAGATTGGGATCGGGCGAAGGAGTTGCTGTGACGACATTTTCGATGGAAATGTCTGATTTAGCGTGTCGGGACCTTGAGAGGACGGATGCGGTGTCGACGTGTGTGTGGGTAGGAGAAGGCATTGTGCTTGTGGGATCCGACGTAGCAGGATAAAGGTGAACCATGCCATAATCACCACTAGCGTGGTCTGGTTCTGTTTCGTCAAGACTGCTGTGACCCTCATGGGAGCTTGCGAAAGTTGCATTGCTAGGTTTCCTGTGATGAATCGAGACCTTGTCCATTGGACTGAGTAAATGCAAGGAAGAATAACCGTTGCGCTCGTCTGGTTTGTTATCCCTCAAGGACAATGAGGTATTGAAATGTACTGAAGATTGAGTTGATAAGGTGGGAGACGGAGGAACGAATAGAGAAGCACCGTCGTTAGAAGAGACCACTGTAGGAGACGGTGAATGAGAGCGAGAGTCTAGTGAGACTCGGCGCTGTGGTTGAGGGTGGGGGGACAACAGGGTTGAATCTGGTTGTAATTTGGAACTGGGATCATTTGTAGATGGTGAAGCGGGCACAGTATGGCTGGAAGACAGGTCAGTAGTGACAATCTCAGGTATGTTCCCTTCCGCTGCCATGAGACGTCCTGCAATTTCGAAGAAGGGAAAAAGTTCTAAATCCTGTTTCGAGACGTGGATTATAAATGTGTGACCAAAAGGCTGTGTGTAAGTAGAAGATTCTAAGTAGAACAACTTCGATCTCAAGGCACAAAGGCTTGGTGAAGCATGGCACAAGTACTAGTACTGCCTCACAAGTCCACTTGGTCCTTGGTATGTGCAACTGATGCGTCCATGCAGCTGATGGTCTACATGATGGTATGTGCTGCATGTCGACTGTAATTTCCTTTTCTGTCTTCGTCGATGTTTTCGCAGATCTTCTCCTTTCTTGGGCACTGCCCGCAGCGTTCTCAAAGACTCGCGACTGGTCTTATTGCCGGGCTCAGTCATCAACTGCAAGGCTCCCATGCGTCCGATTACTTGACCATCTCACGACAATCTCATTCCGAGGACCATCATCATCGTTCGACCTCTCAAATTACCTATTTTTTACTTCTAATATCAAACCCCACCGCCAACGCACTCCAACACGCACAACCAATGTGCCCATTCCCCACGACGATCATCTCCTTGGCGCTTGGTCTATTCAGGGGCATCCCTTCCCTTTCACCTCCGTCATGTTCCACCCAGAATTCCAACCACCTCCTCGTTTGGTTAATCAGATTAGCACCTTCAACGGAAAGTAACCCCTTTGCGTGTCATGTGCGTACATGCGGCAGTCCTCATTGATTCCTTGCCGTCTTCATTTCCTCTTACCCGAATACTTTAGCCATATCCTATTCTTAGATGCTCGTCACTCGCGTGCTTTTGACTTTTACCTCTCAAGCGCCAAGCGTTGTGGAGAGAGACAAAGCATCCCATCCACCCCCCGATCATCCTCAACTTTTCCCCTCGCGTGTCCAGGCCTAACCCATCGCCACCCTCACCACAATCCCCGCTTCCCGCACAAAGAACACCGGAATCCCGAGCCGAACTTATCATATTCTCCGTCTAGACTCCCCTTGTCCTCTATAAATTCCATTCTCATTTGCCCTCCGATCGACATCGGCACCCTCAACCGCAGGGATCCTGATCCAGCGTCGTGGATCTCATAGCCCGACTCTGTAGTTCGCCGCCGCCACACCTCTGGCGTTCTGCCAAGAATGACGTTTGGGGACTTGAACCCGCCTCTGTGTATCTCACCCAGCTCTGCGTCGGTATGTACAAGGCAGCTTGGCTAACCTGCGCCGTAGCTATTGCGTAGGTCTCGTCGGCAGTCGGATGCACAGTCGGCTAATTCCGCTTTATCCAATTACATTACCAAATATAGACAAACCCCGCCTAACTTAGCTAACAATCAAATTCTGCCAGCAGTTTCAGGAATCAGTAGTGTACAGCCTTCATACTTTCCATTGGAATCAACCTGCCGGCTTTTTAGAAAATGCCTGTGGAAGCCTCCCTATCGCTCTAAATATGACTCGCACCGACTTCGCTGGCTAGCTTCGCTATCATGCAACGTATCACACCGAAGTGCGTCATTAACTGGTATGCCCCAGCCATCTTCCATATCTCTCAAATGACCTTGGTCATTCTCGAAACGAACCCTCCTAAGCACGAAGAATCATGGTTGGCAGGCACAATGTCACGTCACCACTCAATATCTAGTAAGTATGACCGCATTCATACCCGTCGTTATCGACCAAGCCAACAATCATGATTATAGAAAATTCTGATCTTTCTAAATAACAGCCACAGGCCACGGGCCCAACCCGGCCCTAATGATGGATAGATAGTGTAAAAAATAGATCCAGATGCAAGTAGCTGGCAACATGAGGAACGTTGCCACATATCTTTTTTTTTGCTATTTGGGCATGGGTCGGGTCGCTGATTCAAAATCCAATTCACAGCATGCTCGGATTATCAGATGAATCACCGACAGTGATTTTCATCAGCCAAGGCGTGGCCATTGGCGGGGAGTGTGGCACGTTGCGCAGTCACTGCGCGTGTGATCATCGTGATAATTCAAACATCATCTTTCGTGCCGCACATCCAGCCAATCGGGACTGCGAATCCTTCATAGCTGGCACACAACTCGGACCACCCCTGTACGGCCATATTGATCGAGTCAATGTCAGTACTGCACTTGTGTCCCGCTGTCAGTAGGATCACCAACCGACCAAGACAAGAACGGACATGAGCACGCAATGCATGCATGTCCTTGGCAAAAATGGCCTAGCGCAGGAACACCAAAAAAACCTCAGACTACTTACATGAACCTGCACAGGAATTAGGAATGCACACTTCTGCCGTTGGTTCCTGTTCCGACAGGCGCGTGCGTTTGCAAGCGCGTTATTCAGACCACATCCCTCAAACACGACGTTAACTTGAACTTAATGGATCAGGATCTCTCATTTCAATTAGCGATGGCGGTTTCATCGTGTTATAATCGGCGAACGTGATCATGATGGTGCTCTATGTCATGGCTCGCACACTGCGTGGTGTGCAAAAACAACTCTTGGTTTGGCGCGGATATGAGTCATTGCTCATACGGGCGGAGCCCGTGGATCGCTAATATGCCAGGCGTCCAAGGAAATACAACCAATACCCATCTTTGCGATCACGAAGGACTTCTGATATCACCCTGCTGTACTAACAGATACCTTTCTTGCGACACAGAAACAAGTCAGAAACAAATTGGCGATCTGATCCACCTGAACCTCAATTGAGGTAAATGTTTCGCCTGCGGATGATGTGACCAATACTCATAGTGGCGGTCAAGGGAATCTTGGTTTCCTAACGGCGTTGGGCGTGTGTTTTTGGTAGAGGTGCATAGCCTGAGGCATCAACGAGGGCCGGGCTACCTATTCACGGGGCTCGTCGGATTTACCCAGGAGGTTATCATACAGGCTCCTAGAACTCCCGACCCATTCCACGGGACTGGTTCGTTAATTGGGCCGTTTTTTAATTGGACCTGTCTAACAGCGATGCTGCGCTGGAGGGTTGTATTTCGAATCACAAGCAATTCGATCGAGGATATGACTCAACCTCGCGCGTTGCGCCGACAGACATTGGAAAACATCCGATGACAAAATTGGAGTTTTTGTTGTGTTTCATCAGAACGCTGCTTGAGTTCGAACCTTGTTTCACGGATGCAGAGAAGAAGACTAGGGTATGGATTCTGGAAATGCGTTCAGCTCAGGTGACCGGACGCCCTTTGTGTTGCGTTGCTTTCGAAGGTTTGGTTTTGCCCGTTGACAATGGAGTGCTTGGCATGAGACAACGCCACTTCACAATCATCACACTACGATCGTGAGTCACCCGCTGAGAATGGGGGTGTTAATACACTTTGACAGTTCCTGCGCCCCGTTTCGTGTCAAAGGGCTTTTGTCGAAGCTCTTAAGAGATGAGCTCGGGAAGAAGTCAAGCTTCGAACTAAGAGAAACCCTGAGCCGCTCGTGCTAAAACGAGTAAGTGGTTGAGGCCTGAGGGCCTATGACGGTTCTAATTCATTTCTCAAAGGAACGGCGAGCAAGTTTACGCTTTTCTCGAAGGTCTACAGGGAAAGTTGACGTACGGGCGACCGGAGCGCCCATCTACAACCCCTGATATGTCGTCACCAGCTCAGGTATTTTGCGCTTGCAAGAGGGATTCTCGAAGGAGTACATGAAATAAACGAGTGGTCGCGAGCATGCATGCCAGAAAACGTGTTCGCCTCATGTAACTATGTACTACTTTACTCTCCAGCATCAAGTAATGGAGACCCCATCTATGTTCTAGAAAACCATTGAAGATACGGAATAATCATATGGAAGAGCCAACGCATGGCGTCCCAAGTCAAGCGCAAGGTGTGCAACGCAATCATCCGACCTAGTGCCTAAATAGAAGTTATAATACTTGCCTTCCCAGATGTCTATGCACCCGGGCTTACCACCTGCGGCGTAGGCACCTGACCGCCAACGAGCTCGCTACCTGCGCCTTCGTCGTTCTTCGGCTTCAACTCGACTTGGCCCTCTTTGTCCACATCGTCTTGTTTTAGCTTGTTCATTTCCTTGATGAAGCTCGTGCCCCAGAAGGCCGCGGAGTATTTGTTGACGTACTTGAAAAGCTTGCGGTGGTTCTCGGCACGCGTCTCTGTATCCATCGTGACAGCTTCGTGAATCGCGTCTGCGACTTGTTGAGGATCCCACGGGTTCACGACGATTGATCCGTTGAGACTCTGTGCGGCTCCGGCGAATTCGGAGAGGATCATTGCACCCTGACGAGCTTGCTGGCAAGCAATATACTCGTACGAGACCTGATGGTGATGACGTCAGAACATCACCCCGCATGTGAAGAGCTGAGAAGCTTTACCAGATTCATTCCATCTCTTGTACTCGTCACCAAACAGACATCGCTAATCGCGTAAAGGGCACACAGCTCATCGAAGGCTAGGCTCTTGTGCATGAAGTGTATCGGCATAAATTCGACTGTACCAAAACGACCGTTAATGCGACCGACAAGCTCGTTTACCGTTGACCGCAGGTTTTGGTAGTCTTCGACGTCTTGTCGAGACGGCACAGCCAGCTGAACCAACACAACCTGGTGACGAATGCGAGTAAGTCAACCTGGTATTGGCAAAAAATCCCACACTAACTTTGCCGATCCACTCCGGGTGCTGCGTTAAGAAGAGCTCGAGAGCGTGGAGTTTCTGGGGAACGCCTTTGATGTAATCGAGACGATCAACCCCAACGATGACTTTGACGCCATTAAAACGTTGTTCAAGTTGAGCGATGCGAGATTTAACGGATTCCTTCTCTAGGTTCTGCACGTTGTTTAACTTTAATGACTCATGTAATTTTACGTCGTGATGCATACCTTGATGAATGAAGAAGGTTCGATGCCAATAGGGAATGTGCCAACGTGAGCTAAGCGGCCCTCAAACTCAACACCGTTGGGCATTGTGGGCAAGCCAAGGATGCGTGTACAGGAAGACAAGAAGTGACGAGCATAGTCGTAAGTGTGGAAGCCAATGAGGTCGCAGAAGAGGATACCCAAGAGGATTTCGCGACGAACAGGGAGAATCCTGAGACAGGGTCAGCGGGGTGATCGACCAATAAAGGAAGATCACTAACCTGTAAATTTCGCTGCTGGGGAAGGGTGTGTGCAAAAAGAAGCCTATCTTGACGTCGGGTATCCTCTCAGAAGAGATGTCAACTTCCTCTTCAATACCCTCCGCGATCTTGGTCAGCTCTTGTTTCTGGTATTCCCCTCCAGATGAGCCGTCAACGAGGCCGCGTAGTATCATGGGAAGGAGCATAAGGTGATAGTCCTGCACCCATACCATACTGCCGGGTGTGATTTGGGCGCGTACTGTTTCCGCAAATCGGAAGTTAGCCTGACGGTACATGAGCCAATTCTCCTCATCAAAGTTCATTTCTCCGGGATGGTAATGGAATAGTGGCCACAAGATGGAATTAGAGAAGCCGTTGTAGTGCCCCTCAGCGACGTCATCATCAAGATATACAGCTTGACAAGAGTATTCCTCCATGAGACGCTTGTCGACATAAGCACGGTCTTTCGGTGGGATGTAGAAACCCGGCCAGCCGATCCAGGTGAAGCTCAATGACTTCTTGAAACCGGAGAGGGCTGATACAAGCCCTCCCGAAGACATTTTGAAGTGGTATTCGCCTGAAGCATCTTTCGTAATTGTAATGGGTAGACGGTTGGCGACGACGATGAGGTGTTTGCCCTCCATATCTGTAAAGCTTTCGGCGGAGGTTGGGAAGATAGAGGGTGCCATGGAGCGATGAAGTTTATAAGCGAACAGATCACTTTGAAAACATGCAGGAGAGGCCGAATACGGGTGATTATCGGATCTGTTATGACGAAATGGTAGCGGCGAGAAGGCAGCTGGCAAACGTTTACGTGATCGAAATCCTATCCTGAACAATGTCTAGATCGATGACTGAAGAAACTCGTCGATTGAACCTGGTGGTGTTCTAGCTTGCCTGGTGCGCTCCAATCCCCTGCGTCATGCCCGTATGGGAAATCCACCACAGTCCGGCCGCTAATCCAGGTTTAGTCCCATCCTGTAACAGTGCCTTGCCCGTACTAATGGCGCCACCAGTGAGAAACGCACACATCGTAACGATGAGAGGACGATTATCTGCAAGCTATATATGTATAGTCTACGTAGAAGCACGGATAGGCGCCTCGCAATGTTCCTTTCGACTTATATATTTATGGGAATCAACATGAGTGAGTGTTCTTATCAGCCTGCATGTTCATTACATGTGCGTGACGGTAAATAACATGACACGACGCGTAATCTAGTCGAAGAGACCGAAACCCTGCACACCATCGCGTAAGCCTTATTTCCATTTGTACAAACCAAGAGCAACTTGCCATGTCATCGTCAGACTCCTCCTTCTCTTCGGCCTTCTCCTCAGCAGCGGCCTCAGCAGCAGCAGGTGCAGCCTCGGCGGCAGTAGGTGCAGCGACGGCAGCAAATGCCTCAGGATTCTCCAAGTACTCCTTGGCCTGCGTGAAGAATTAGTTTCGTTGCTCAGCACGGTAAACTCGACAAAAATTCAGGAACAAGATTTGTGCATCCGTTAAAGTCAGCATTTTCAGTGTATATGTTTGAAGCATCTCAATATTGGCTGAATTGAATTTGAACTGACCTTCTGGGCACCCTCGAACATGTAGTCGGTGGTCAAGCACAGAGCAATAAGGTTCTTGTACGAGTTGACAAGTGAGTGCGTGACCGAGACAACGGTGGGGAAGTTCAGGGCCAATGAGATGGCAGCAATGGTCTGGATACCGGACATGAAGCGGTCAATGAGCACCTTCTCGTCAATATCGAGAACTTCAGGAGCGAACGCGTTTCCAGAGTCGAAGATCTGGACGACAGTCATACCGTACGTGAACGGTGAGATGTTCAACATGTTGAGGAGAGTAGCCTCGGATGGGCCGACACGGCTACCAGCGGTGACGACCTGGACCTCGGCAGAAATTTCAATAGTACCACGAGCGATCTTGGTGGGGATACCGAGGGCCTGGAAGAAGGAGGTCTTTCCGGGCTCCATACCGGTGTTTCCGGCGGGGACGAAGACATCCTTGGGGGCATAAGCACCGGCACGAGCAGGGGCGGCAATCTTGTTGGCAATAATGATTTCTCTAACCTCTTTGAGGTCATTATCGGTGAAGACGAAACCGATGTTACCCCTGACGTGGGGAAGAAGACGCTCGAATTGGGGGTTCTCCGAAAGGATGGTACGAAGAGCACGGCGAACCATGGTGTTCTTGCCCATCAAGACGACACCCTTGCCACGGAGGGCAACTCGAATCTGGTGCATCTGGTTGGAGCTAACATTGTCAACGTTAACAATGAAGATAGAGGCTGCAAGCGCGTTATTAAGAAAAGATTGTTACATAAATCAAATTATTGAAACGCACGATATTTGGAGATGAGCTCCTTTAGTTTGACAAAGTAAACTTCCTTTTGCGCGCGAGTAGCACCCATTGTGATTTCTGATCCATCACTCGTTAAGGTGTCAAGACAGGGTGATAAGTCGTGTTACTCACATGAATATACAGATATGATTGTTTTCAAGTAAAAATCAGTGCCTCCCGATTGACCTCTAAAAGCCTGTCAGCCAGATCACCCTCTTCGATCTAACACTACGCACCACCAGCGTGCCAATGGATTTTTCAAGGCGACCGAACGGATGAGGATAATGTGAATATGTGTATCCGGCGGTTCCACTAAAGTTTCGATCGACCGGGAAATGCCTTGCAGTTCAAAGAACAAGATTCCAGGTCCGCCGGGGCGTTCCGATCCTTATTCGCCTTGTAACGTGACGTGTAACGCGTCGTGTTCCCAATTCGTCCATGCCATGGAATGTTGCGATGGTGTCTGTCGACCGTCCGAGTTTTGGGCGGCGTCGACGGTGCTCAAAGAATCAGGTTCTTGGTTTTGACTTTAAAATTTTAAACGTGTGATTTTTAACCGTCTTTCAATTTTAGGTTGCTGTCTTCTGTTAGCGCCCATGTCCAAGAATGCTTGCCGCGCAGTACCGGGACTCAGAACACGAGCAAACGGTCTATTAAGACATCAGATGATCATCAGGAGTCTGGCCCGTCCAATAGCACTCGCGCCATAAGTGCTCTACGGGAAATCCTGAGGTCCCCCACCGAGGCCCTGGACCCTGCCAGGAAACCGACACCTAATACTATACGTTCATTTTATATCTCCGCAAAAGCACGGGGCCAGTTATCGCAGCTCGACTCGGCAATGCTTAGCGCTTTGATTGGTCTTTTTGGGTCCTTGTCTGTTGACTCAGCAAGCAAATGTGTTTATACTAGTCGACTCCTGCCTTATGTGAAAGATGGTTCTGTCACTCGTGACTACTGGGCATTTGTGAAGGAGGTTGTATCGTTAAAGCAGCAGAGGGGCATGGCACTGGCGCATTCAGATAGATATTGGATGATGCGAGCTGAGTTGGCGAGTCTTTCCCCCTCCAAAGATGGCCAGCCTGATTGTAAGATAATTTATCACATTCGTTCGTAGTTCGGTCTAATCAAATCGAGCAGATACGCACGCAGTTGATCGCTCTCTGTTTCGCGCCCGAAGACACTATCTCTACTTTTCTCGACATGTTTTCGATCCAGACGTTCACATTCCATATCTGACAGTGCTTTTGTCGAGTACGGATCCTCTTCACAAGCAGTGGGCCATTGATGCGATGGCCTCCATCCTTCTTACTCATCCGTTTCTTCATGTGAAGGTGTTGAAAGTGCTATTTGGGATAGTTCATGACACAGACACCGCACTGTTAGGATCCGTTCTATCAGCCATTTCAATCCGGGTCACTCGTTTTCCGTCACCGTGTGGAGGTCCTACGGGGGTTCCTATTGCTGTTCCTGTTGATGCTACCACCGTCACGTCCGCTCTTTCGGAATTTCCGTTGCCCGTACCAAATCCCTCCCCTCATGTGAAAGTCATCACAGAGTTGCTGCACGAGGCTTTTTCATCCAATATTCCACTAATCCATCGGCGAAGCAATCTACTCCTGTGTTCACTGCTGTATAACTGCAACGGCAGTGGAATTCCCATACCATCGCTTGATTTTTCTTTGGATGGAGGTGCATCCATATGGCAGACCCTGTTTGCCCTTGCGATTCTCGAGGAGATTACGCGAGCCGCGGGTCCAGCCCTTCTTCACGATCGTGCTCTCCGCGGACGTATTGAAGAGATGATACGTTCTCTTCACGAGTCTTGGCTGCACCTCATGCCCAATGAATCGCACCCCACCCTCATTTCACGTGCTGTCACAACTTCTCTTTTTCGCCTCTCCGGTGCAGTAGTGGATCCGGAGCTATTCACAGCGTGCTTGGAATCAAGTACAAATTTCGGACTTTGGACCGGCGATTTTTCGGACACCGTAGAGGGTCCCCAATTAGCAGCAATGGCAGCGATGCATCTTGCTGCCTTGGTGCAAGTCCGTGGGTGTAGAGCGGAGTTGGTCATGAAAACGCTGAATTTTTACTCGACCGACGTGCAGCACCAAAGTGCTGTCGTGTCTGCGGCTGTCAGGGACCTCATTCATCGTGATGTTGAGCTCGCCCGCATATTGTACAACATCGCTATCCACAGCGGACGCGACATCGATGTCGATACTGCATATGCTCTGGCTAGGGCACTCCCACCTTCCCATGCTGTGGGGTTTCTTAAGCACGAACGATTCTCCCGAGTACAAGTAGGAGGTCTCCTGAGCAGTATTGCTTGTTTCCTCAAGGAGACGAGGCATCATCATTACGATGCTGATCTATTTGACGACATTGGGACCTCCCTCTTCAATCTATACGTGATCTCCCCTCCCCCCATTCACTTCCGTGGGCATCTTCAACTTCTTCTAGCCGAGCTATGCACGCGGGGCAGTGGGTTCCAGACTACGGCTATTATTGCTAACGTTATCAAAGTCTACCCGGCCTTCTTTCAATTCTCGTTCTTGCTGCGGCTGGTTCGCCTCTTTTTGCGCCGCAAGCAATTTCGTTGTGCGTTGCGGATGCAGAAAATCCTAGTTGACGCACGCGGGCGATGCGCAGTCAACCTACGTCACATGGTCACTACACGCCTTGGTGCGAGTAGACGCCTATCCACGAAGATTGTTGTCACAGGGCGCAAGTCACATACCCTGTTTCCAGGGGGCTGTTTCTCGGCAGCGGGGACTTTATTCAAGAGCGTTATGAGCAGTGGCCCCGTATACAACAGAGTTCTGCAAGGTTTAATCTATGCTAGGCGACCGCATGCCGCAAAGGTCGCCTTTAGTCGTGTTGCAAGCAAGGTGAATACGAAAAGCCGGACGGTCTTGGGCAACACGCTTTTGCACGGCGTCCTTACACGTCCGGTCCCTAGAAACGGCAGACGTGTCCGGAAGCTCCTGAGACTCCTTGACAGCCTCGTGAAGGACCATCAGTTTGCGCCTGACAGGATAACTGTCAATATTATTCTGAAGGCGCTGATGGTTTGGAGGACTGCGTTCGATTATCAGCGTTTACGTGCGCTGTTCGACCACATGGTTCGTGGTGGATACCCTGCAGGAAACTATTCCCCTTCCCATCCGCCCTTTGGCACCCCGCCTCTGCGCACCATTGGAACGCTCACGCTGTCGAAGCTTCCGCCTTATATATCGTTTGAGAAACATGCAAAGCCGATGTTCAAGATGTTTATCAAGGCATTTTATCTGCGGAATGATGTAGAGGCTGCGCGTACGGTGGTAGAGATTTTGAAGATCGAGCAGCAGAAAGCTATCTTGCAGAGAGAGCAACGGTCAGCGGCGCGTTTGAAAGGGTGGATGAAGGCGGAGAGTAAGACAACTCGGACTCGGAGCCTCAGGGATGACACGACTCATGTTCATAATGATATATCATAATAGACTTTTGCTGCCACTTTGGAGAGGAACTGTTGAAAAGTTTGGTAGATTTTGTTCATCGCATGATATCGTGTTGCGATCACAGTACTGTGGTGTAGTGTATCGTTAACGTTTGCCGACTGAGGTTATTTTCGACGAGTGTGGTGGCTGTGCTTGTTGTATTACTTCATTTTGCAGTGTCAAGTGGCTCTGTTTTCTAAACGACCACCATCTACGCTCAACTTCACTCTTTCACATATCGATGACTACAGAAATTGTTTCTGTCAACGGTTTAGATTTGAGCTCTACGAACTCATCAATATCTATCCGAGCTACCAAGGTAAGCAAAGCGCTTGAAATGAACATGCCCCTACTGAGCAGCATGTCTCAGCGCAAATTCGATGATGCCCTCCAAAGCCTCGACAGTGCAGTAGCTCCAGCGAAACCCTTACCTGAAAGGCCAACAGCTGCCAAACGACCACACATGACCCGTTCTCTCTACTCTACGCTCGCCAAGTATGGGATCCAGTCCAACATACCAAAACCACCCATCGAGTCAGTCACATTTCGCGGTTTACGACTTGAAAATCTCTGAACTTGCTCTCGTCTTGCTCTATTCTCAACAGTACTTTGGATAAGCATGATATTTCTAAGGCTGCCCCCCACCTGGCTGCGATCTTGGCACGTTCCAAGAGCAAAGGAGCTACCCCTTTTGCACACCCCAGCCTTCCAGCATCAGCTTCGCTCACCTCGGAATACCGACCATCATCCACTCAGTCACTTTTATGCCGTCTATCGACCTACAAGTTGGCGACATACGCAAACAAGCCGCCCCAAATTGATGCTGTGGCTGCAGCGAAGTGCGGTTGGATAAACGATGGCAAAGATAGGCTAGTGTGTGGAATTTGCAATGTCTCATGGGTTGTCGCGGGACGAGACGGTATGACACGAGAAGCTGGTAAGGTTCAGAAGGTAGGTAAATGACAAGGTACACTGCTGAGCATTTTTCTTTTGCACCATAGCCAATGCGCTTGTTGAAAAGCAACGTGTCCAGTTAGTAGAAATGCACAAGGATGGATGCCCTTGGCATGCTAGGCAGTGCGATGGTGAGTTTTTATTTGTTGAGCAGGGCTCCTTCCTCACCCAATTCATTAGCGTCGATCTACCGCGTGCCGTTGCAAGCACCAGCTGCCATGGAAAGGGACATCAAATCCAATGCGCTCGCTTTAGAGCCTCTATTGACAGACATCGCGGTCAAACATCCATTGGTAAGTCAAACTGCAGCATTTTCTAGTGTGGCGCTTATCCATTCCATCAGTCTGCCTCTCAGCTTTCCTCACTTCGTTCAGCAATTGCTTCAGGCAGGCCTCCTCAGGCACAATTCGAATCTGAGAATGAGTCGGCAATGCAAGTTGATATAGACCCTGAGCCATCTGATACCGCAATTGTGGTTGCTCTCTTCGGCTGGTCATTGGCTCCACCTGCTCCTCCCTCGGAACGTAATCGCACTCCCTCACTTTCTCGAATAGCAACCATGTCCAGACCAGCTTCCCCGACTCTGTCAAGATCTTCATCAGTCTCACGTACCGTTCAGTGGAGGCGGGCAGATTCGCCGTCTCCGAGGCCCTCTTCACCCCTTACTAGTATCTCACAATTGGGAAGTACACCTGTGCGCACGCGCACGCCCCGGCTGAGCGATGTCGGCAAAAGCGCCCGGGACGCATCTCTTCTACACTGTTCCTTATGCCAAAGACGCATCGGCCTTTGGGCATTCACACCTCAGTCTGCTCCATCACCGCTAGACGGCAGCCCGCCATCACATCCATCAATAAAGAAGAGGCAGTTTGATGTGCTGAATGAGCACCGATCATATTGCCCATTCGTCGTCCCCTCGACGGTAGTACCGAAACTGCCCATGCCTTCTACATCGCCTCTTTCTGCAAACGTAGCGGCAGATGGCGCAATCGAGGGGTGGCGTGCTGTGCTGACTGTTGTGCTTCGACACGGATTGAGTGAGCGGCAGCGGAATGCACGCTTATCACTTTCTGGAAGAGATAATGAAATAACGCATGGTATCGATGACGAGCTTGAAGGTGTGGAAGCTATGGTAGCGGGAGTAAAGAGTAACGGGGTGAGTTTATACGCACAACTAGACAGTCTCGATCGAGGACTAACTGCACATCTTGCAGGGACGAGAGCTATTGAAATATGTTAAAGGACTGTTAGGTTGATGTATCTTGCACTCGTGCTTGCATTTAATTCGGACAAAATGCACATATATTTCCGATCTCGATAAATCCCCGACCGAAGAAAGACATCAGCTTTCGAGATCATCGTCCTGTTTCAAGTAGGGATCTACCAAGCATTGGCGGAGACGTGACGGTATTCAGGACAAATGGCGCGATCGAGCAGCAGTCTCAAACTTCACCGATCTGTCGAGATATTACTCCTCTCGCACATTCCGCGGAAACCCCCGCCCTTTCGAACTCGCAAAGGACAGGGTGCAAAATCATTGTAACCTATGTTTACAAGCCACGATTGAACATTGAGCGCTTGAGCACTCGGTGTCCACCTGATGGCTGCCGTGGTTCGGTTCGGTTTTACGAAATCACCACAGAGAACCGTTCTTTGTGGCCCGGCCCTGGTCTGAACCTTTACCGAATCCAAACATTTCAGTAGAGGTTCTCGTTATCGAGCGAGTGTTGGATGGTACAAGAGACGGTTGACAAGGAAGGACTTGGAAGATCATCTATTGGTCACTAATTCCATCAACACTGTTCTTTATCTCCAAGGAAGTATAGGGCCATCGGGGTATGTCATGAACTAATTTGGCACCATCATGGTTGTCTAAAACTTCAGATGGAGGTGTGATGGCTGTGTCGATGAACTCTACCAGGGATCCTTGACCAAGCCCATGCCAAGAATGAGACATCGGAATTTTTGGCAAGAATTTGAGCATCGACTTCTCAACTCCGTCGCTTCGCTAGCAGGTGCAGGTTCAAATGAGTGAGAGACTGAGATGAGAGACTGGTGATTCGAGTGATTCGAGTGAGCGGATGCATGTCATTCACGTGTATTAGGAAGTTTGACATAATGCCCTAATATTATATAGGGGTATATGATTTGTCTGAGACTGGATAGGGGTTTTTTCACTGCATCATGTTCCCTACCCCGAGTATTCTAGACAAGGATGCATTTAAATGCAGCGTCCTCCATATCATCAACAATAGCTTTAACACTGATGAGCAGTTGATTCATAGAGCGCGCGCCACCCTTCACTCAGTGGAATCAGTCACAATGCCAGTTGCCCAGCACGCAATCAATGTGTGCCGATTGTTGCAGGCGATGTTGGAAGGTGCACATTTCACTGGAAGTCAACGGTACACTTCCACTGCAATCATTGCTGCCCATCAGCAGGGCGATGTATCCTTAGAAAAGCTAACGCAAGACTGGCTTTATCTTTTCTTGTGGCCCAGTATGTAGTTCACTCTGTTCTGATTGATGTTTCTCATCTTAGCGAAGTGAAGAAGGCTTTTCGATCCCCCGATTACATGCTCTCTGAAATCTCTATATCATCTGAGTCTCCCTTCACCTCTGCCTCGGATTTAGCTTCAGATTTTGGGCCTAGGAATCGCAGTTCGAAGTTTAGTGAAATGGTCTGCAGCATCCGAGTCTCACCTCCTGCTATGCAACATGCTGACATAGACTATCTATCAGACCTCCGAACGAGATGATCACAGGTGTGCAGCGACCAGATACTTGGATTTCTATTACGATGCGAAGGACAATCCAGAGTCCAATAATAGAATACCCCTCGACGCAGCTCGTATTCTTCCGAGGTCGATTTTAAAAGAAAAAAATGAGGTCTGCCCTTCAAATAACAAGTCGAATTTATACCTGATTTTTGTTCAGCACAGTCCACCAGTCATGCTTGATATTATCAAGGATTATGTTCAGCTCCCTTCGGAGCTTGTCAACAAGCTGCCTGGTGAAATTGATTCTCCTACAAACGGAATGATGCTTGATCATGCATTGCATATTTTATTTGATCGTTCTGAGTGGTGCCTTCATGCTATTGTAAATTTTGTCTTTGAAGCACAATTTTCTAACACCGATGCCCTTGAATTCAGGGCAAGCACAAATATGTTGTACATTGGTTCGGCAATTCCTATTGTCGAGTTGCGGAAGGCACAGAGGTCTTCTTCCAGGACCACTCTCGAGATGGTGGCATGAGCCTTCCGGAACCAAAATTCATTGCATTGCATGCTGCAGTCGCTCATGTCCTGCATTCCAGCGGTGCAGAAAAAGTTCTGGACGGCATTTATGATATGTACTTTGATGATGAAGGTTCCCCAGCGCTGCCTACTGCCAGCGAATGATCATGTGTTGAAGAGACTACTATGAAACTCGCCTTGGTGCAGCTTACGACATCTCCCCACGAAGGATAGTACAGGCAGAATCATTTTGTTTCGATCCATTAGCCAGGAAGTGCAATACAACTACTCGTCCCCTCTACATAGGATACAGGCAGAAGGATATATCTTTCAAGGATACTATCTTAAAAGTACTACCCATCTTTTTTTATAGTTATCCAGCCTGGTATATATACAATATGACAATATCGGCTGCATCTACTGATGAAACTGGCACATATTGAAGTATTGCATCAGGAAACCAACCTGGAATTGATATGACCAGACAGAATTGGCAATCAACAAACAATAATACACATCGTTTTTTGGCCTTAGATAATTTTATCGTGGTGTCACACATAGATGAAATATGATATGGATATGGCAGAGAAACATCACCTTGATGTATGTCTTGGAAGCAGACAACAGTGTGATCACTAGGCTGTCCATGCACTATAATTGAATGGCCGCAGATCATCACATTTTCAGTAGACTTGTAAAACATGATAATCAAAACATGCTTTGTTTTGGCCTTAGCTATTTTTACCTCGATGTCACACATAGATGAAATAAGATATGACTATACCAGAGAAATATCATGTTGATATGTGGCTTGGAAGCGGCCAACATTATGATAAACAGGTTTTCCATGCACTGTAGTCAGATAGCTGTAGTTTATCACATTTCCAGTAAACTGACAACATGTTGCAACATTTGTTAGATAGTAGGATATATCTTATCTAGATTGCACAAAAGCTACAATAACTAATATGTACGAGTGGTATGTTTCTACTACTAGAGAAGTAACTGGCATCGCAAATGGATTGGGAGATTGTCAATAATCGGCCTTTTCCATCGACAAGTCGAGGCAGGGGCGTCTGTCGCAGTGGAGGTGCTAGAGCGGTTCGAACAGGGCCTCTCCAGTGAGTGATAAGCTTCAAACTTGCTGAGACCTGTCGCACGATGTCATTTTACACTCTAATGAGTATCGCCCACATGAGTTGCTAACTCACCAGTACGATGGTGCTGAATTGGTGTTTCCACCAAACACGGAGTTTGATGTCACTTAGGGAGTGTTTGTTCAAGTTCGTGTATTCTTAAGAGTTAGAGTTGGGGAATATATATTGATTCTGTGGATCCACAGATGGTCAGCCACGGTGGAGATCATGATGGGACGCGCAGCAAGGTCTGCGTAGAACAGCAAGAGTGCGCGAACAAGAACTGGAGTGGGAGATGGTGCACTGGCAGTTGCTTGCCCGGTAGAGTCGACTTTTGAGACATACAATATCGCACAGGATGTCGCTGGGATGTCATACACGCATGCTTCGATTGCAGAGACGAACGCAGTATGAGAGGGAGAGTCTGGTGTAGTTTGTTCGGAAGGCAGAATCAAGATATCCTGCAAGTACGACGTCGGCTGTGGAATTGCAAACAGGAAAAGGTTCTCATGCTTTCTGGGTGACAAGACCAAGACATGAAGATCTCACGAGTGCCTGGTAGGCTGTTGAGGCCTACCAGGAGCACGTTCCGCAAAGTCAATGACTGTGATACGTGTGAATATGCGACTTTGCTCAGTAGCACAAGGACAAGAACCTGACTCGGAATAGCCGAACCAGTTGGTAAGAACTTCAAGTTGAATCATGTCACATATGCAAATGTGTCTCTCGTGCTATCCACGCGCTAAATATACTCTTTCTCCAACAGTGTGTCGATTGCTTAAAATCATAGATAAGTCAAAGTTCAAGCGAGGAAACAGAATTCTACCTTCTTGATATCGGGAATCTTGGGGGCGAATCGTTGTGAAATCTGAGAAATCACCTCTTGAATCAAAGGCTGGTCCTTTATCGTCTTGCGCGCCTTTATGATACGAATGATGGTAGCCTGGATCACGTATCTACAGTCCTCATCAACGGTCTTCAGTACCTCCGAGGACTCGGTCTTCACCACGACCTGTTGGTGAACATGTGGCTGGACCTGCTGCTGAGGATGAATGATAGGCCCATGCGTGCTACTTGCCGAGTTGTTGCGCGATCGCTGATCATGACTTGAGGGACCCGTGTGAAGTGTTGGCGGATGGAGTTCTTGCGAAGAACGTGAGCGGTGCAAATTTTGCGAACTGCTTGAGCGCCGAAGTGAATGGGACGAAGGCTGGCTGGATGGTGGTGCGAAACGGAGCTGCTGCCACATAATGCAGTGATATATCTCCGTATTATACGAGTGAACGGACGTACATAATATCCCGTATGATA
>QLOO01001518.1:0-51222 GCA_003313855.1 Suillus sp. MG131 | reverse complement strand
AATATTACTCCCAGCCCATCCGTCATCATCGAGGGTATACATAACATGGGCCCATGGTCCGCTGGCCCGTCCTGTACGGGATATTATGTCCGTCAGGTGGCCCGTATAATACGGAGTTTGTCACTGAAGGGGCTCTGCAAGGACACTACTAGCTTACAATTGCTTGGAAGTTAAACATGCCAGAACACTACTTCAAGTACTGCAACAGCAGGGAACATGTTTTATGTTGCATCAGTTGCCATGTTGACTTGTGGTGTTGATGTAAGTCAAGAGCTCTCAAGGGACCCTTAACTCACTGATTCACAATGTTGGGCAGAGACATAGTCTTGTCAGAGTATCCAAAGCCCCAAGAAAGAATGACCAAAATGAGATACAGGCTATGAAAAACCATGGGTGTTACCTTGAACAACAATTCATCATTGAAAATGGATGGACATATCACAAGGTCACTAAGCAGTTATGAAGTTGGTTTCCGAAGGTCTTTGAACACTTGGATATCCAAGGTGAGAAGCGGCAATGGTTTTGGTCAACTTCAAGTTCTCATGATGAGAAGCCTATTTGGCGACTCTTGAACAAGAGTGGACAAATGCTAGCAGTTGTTGATATTGGATTTCCAACTGGGAATGACCTTGGGAAACATAAGGACCAGGACAAGGCCAGTGTTAGTGATTGTCATCTCTGGTTTGGTGAGTGCATTTACATTTTTTGTAACATTGCACTAAAACATGCATAAAATTTCACTGGCCTTTAGTTATGAGGAACCAAATTCCTGATGATATCTATGAATCTTGGAATACACAACCCATTGTGGCTGGTTCAGATTCAGAGCATGATGATTGCAGTGATCACAATGTTCTTTTTCCAATGCAGACAGTCTAGATGATTCAGTCAGCAACAAATTAGATAACAAGCTTGCAAGTTCATTGATGGAACTTGATATGACCTCAGAAACTGAAGTCAAGGACCTGATAGGCAAAGGAAAAATAAAAGCAGCACCAGCTAGGTCACCAGCAACAAGCTGGAATGGTAAGTCACTATTTATGATGTGAGTGGTGCATGGGCTGATCAATTTCAACAGTGAAGTGCAGCCACACACTGCTTTCCCCATCACCATCAGAAACTACTACTAGGAGAGCAACTCAGAAGAAACTCCAAGTCAAAAATGGTTTGTCCTTCTACTACTGTGACAAGTCAGAGCATCCATACTTATTTTATTTGTTATTCTAGAATCTGCAAGTGACACCATTCCCCTTTTTTTCATCAACTCCAAGTCTACAAACTCTCCAACAAGTCAACTTGAACCACCTTTGTCAACACAGCCTGCTTGATCAAATACTAGTAGCCATGGTGAGTATATCATTCTACTCATTTATGCTGCTCATTGTTCAATCTTCACATTATTTCAGAAACAGTGTCATTTCGTGCTAGTTGAGTCATGGTGCCAGCTAACAAGTTATCCTCCCCACCTGACTTTGTGTCAGTCAGTGAGGCAGATGTCTTATGGCACAACAAAATACAAGATGACAATCCTTTTGCACCAGAACATATCAATCCTTGGGACACCCATTATTCCATGTTGAATCCTGCCAGCCTCTGACTCATTTGAGCAGAGTTGTGATACTCTCACACAACATTTGACAGTGACCCAGTCTTTCCTTTGTGACAAACACACTAATTTGCTTGTTTTTTCATTGCACATTGTAGTACTACTATTATCCTCATCATCTATCTCATTCCATACTCCTACCTCACATCCACGCAATGCATCACCTACTAATGAGCCATGTACATGATTTTACAAGTTACCTTCAAGTTGCAGACACTCTTCAAATGTTGAATGTGTCACTTTCCAAGTGGTTGGACACAATTGAGTTTATGTTGGTGCCAGGCAATCCTGGAGGTTCCTTGCTAGCAGCAAACCTACTATGAGTGTGATTCACTGTAGAGACTCAACCACACATAGCCTCACAATTAAGGTTTTTTAGTGACACATCTGCCCTGTGTACACTTCCGCATCATAGGTGCCTCTAGTGCCTACAGTTGCACATACCACGTGCTATGGCGCCTATGGTTCCACCTTGTGCGTGCTAGGGCACCTTATTTGTCTCTGCTTCACCTGGGTCACACCCTCGCATGCCCCTAGGCGCCTGGCTTCTGGCTTCACCTTTTGAGTCATTTGCCCTCCGCATGTCCTGTCCTGTCCTCCGAAGATCTGTTGGTGAGTTTTTCCTTGTTTTTATTTGATCAAATACCTATGTAGCTACACTTTTGCACCTTACAAATTACAATGGTTATTCGCTTTGCTTCCAAAATTGGTTCTACTCCTGGGAAACTAGACTTAGAAGGGGGGAGAGACTTACTTCTACTTACCTATGGAACTATGATGATTAGGAAGGGAAAAAGTGTAGAAAAAGAATTGAAGAAAAGATCAATCAACTCCTCAGTCCCGCTTTATGATCCAAAACCCACTTCCGCTTTCTCCTCAACTCATGCTATCGCGCGTCTATACAGCATCAATTGTTTTCTCCACATTATTCACCAGGTTTCAGTACCCAGCTTCAGTCAGTTCCCTCCAAATTTTAGAGGACCTTCCCAGTAGAGATCCCTTTGGGCTGAGTATAACTTGCATACAGAGGACTACTGACAACCAACCACAATTCCTTGCCTTCATCACATCAAAACCTACCTTTACTGTGGTGTTCTCAAACTGATTGTTGCCAGTATTGGCTTTGTCTTCTTGCTGGTGTTCATTGGACATAGTACTATTTCTTTTAAAACAACATGTTAAGCTTTGACACTGTCAGCACAACTTTACATCTCTGAGTCCGAGTCATCCTCTTAAATGTAGAGGCTTACATTGATAAAAATGCACAGTGGACACTCTTGACATTGGACACATGCCAGCTCTCAATTGATGAAAATGTGCAGTGCGCAAGCCATGCAATATGCAAATAATATTAGTGCACATATAACGCCATAGTAACATCTATTACTCCACAACATACAAACATAAAAATTTAATTCTTTGACAGATTGATAGCCTGACATCAAAAGTACAACATCTGCTGGGTCCTTTTTCAAAAATCAATGTGTTCAGTCTGGCAGAGAGCTACTGCTGTGGGAAACACAACTCAGCTGAGTGTGCAGCTGATATAAAATTTAAATGTGTGTTAGGGTGAGGTATGGTGTGTGATAGGCTTGACCCTTAGGGGAAGCAAAGTGAGCAGTATCCACAAGTGCTATCAACTCTGGACTACATGCGAGGTATGAGAACGAGGCACTATAGGCACATGAACGAGGCAACGGGCACAGGAAATGAGGCGCTATAGGCACACAAAGTGCGAGGGAGTAGACGGTATATATAACTTAAACAGATGGGCAAGATTCAAATCAATAGCTTCATAGTTGGACGGTAGATAGATACTGGTCAAGGTAAAGTCTCAAGGTAAGGTAAAAGTAAAAAGTAAAAGTCAAGTAAAAACTACATATGTCTAAGTAAAAACATATGTAAGTGCACTCCCAGGGTGCAGAACCAAATAGGTAGTGCTAGGGTGATGTAAGTAAGGGTCCATGTTGAAATAATCATGGTATGATGATAAAATAAATGATAAAAGGGGAAATGCGCACCTGGGAACTTGGTTGGACATGGGAATAGACACTCGGAGGTCAGGCGCCTTAGGGCGCTTAGGCGTGGGAAAGTGCGTGCACATCACACCAGTGTCGCCTATGTCGCACAAGTGTCGCATTGGTTGCGCCAGTGTCACATTCATGTCACCTCTATCGCGCATGCATCACCTTGCATATATACTGCAAGTAAGTTCATCATGACTCGTAAAAGTGCCTTTGTGAGGCTACACAGGATTGAGTCTCTACACCACACAGAAAAGTGCATTCTGCTGCAATGCCTCTTCACACTCCACAGTGTCCACACCTAGTGTGTTGTCACATTTTTTGTCATTGTGGAGTTTCAATTTACATAATCTCTATGTAATGTTGCTTTGGATAGATAATTATCATACTGCATTTCAGAAATTTATGTTGTGATCTGACCTTCAGAGTGAGCCTTCAATGCACACAACTAGCCTCCAGCACCAATAAGTTGGCCATGGGACAAGATCTACTTCGATTTTATCAAAAAAAATGGTACTGTGTATTATGCTAGGGGAAACCTAAATGCAACATACATAAGGATTCTGTTCAGAATTGCGTGTGCTAGAATCAATGCACGGACTCTTGGGACACACGGACTCGTGGGACTATCTAGTACCTCGAGTATAGTTAAATTACGATAAGTCACGTGCTCAGTTGTTCACTGAGGTCCGCAGCGGTCCGCGCGTTTGAAAGACACTATTATGTCTCGCAAGCGTCGACGGTCCCAGGCTGTTCCTGCTGAGGAGGAGCGTGATGAAGAGCGTACATCAGATGCTGATACTGCTGGGGAAGAACATGACTCCGAAGAACGGAAGAAGGAACTCGAAATTTGGGATACATTCAAGGAGGAACATCATGAAAGTACGTCAATCACAATTATTCCGATAGAACAACATATTGAACTAGATGTCACAGTACTTGAGCAACTTCCATTGTCTCTTCACCGCCAGTACACGCTCATACGCGAACTAGATGACCAATGCAACGGTACGTGAAATTAAGTTCCCCCCGTGCAGGATCAAGTTGGAGCTGTTGCATTTTCAGCCTACCATGCAGACTTGTTGGACAACGTGCGGAAATATATCGCGCTACGTATACAACTTACATTGCAGCGGGATATGATTGTCGATGCAAGGCAGAGCAAGATGACCATACCAGCTGCGTCAAATCCACAGGCCATGCAGGCGGATTCGCCTCAGGCAGCAGGCTCACCACCGCGAGACGAACATGTCAACATCGACCCGCTCACTGAAGGACTGAATAATGCAAGACCTGCTGCTTCTGTCGCGCCAAGTCTGCCGTCACCATCTATCGAGCTACCCTCTTCAGGACAAACAACTCGTATATTGCTGCAACAGATTGCGCAGGTGTCTGAAGAGGCTCTCCGTGCCTCAGAAGAGAAGGTCAATATCGCACAGACTGCTTACGAAACGGTACTCCCTCCATTCTTTTGATTTCCACATATCTAATCTATCTCACAGGTCGACCGACATATCCGTCTTTTGGATCAAGCCATCAAGGAGCAAGAGGCATCTATTTCTCTTGGAATTCGTCCAGGCACACATCTCGCTCCGATACTTCTTCCTGACCTTGTCGTACCGCGCTGGGTACGCCCGACCCGTATAGAACATAGCCCCACACCCTCACTTTCCCCAGAGCTTTCCGTCATCCCTCTTCCTCAAGAATCTACAGAAGAGCTACCTACAGGGTCTGCAAGACCAGGTAGGGGCAGAAAGACGCGCAAGAAACTGGAGCCCGAATCTGAGACTCCGCCACCACTTCCTGAGGAAGTTCTGAAAATACCAGCTACTCGCACGACGAGGAGTGTGAAGCTCAAAATTCCAGCTCAAGCTCAAGCAGATCCGAACGAGCCGAGGTATTGTTATTGTAACCGAGTGTCGTACGATACGGTCTGTAGCGTCATGTCTGACTTTACTTGGATGAAGTTCACACGGCTTGTATCCCAGATGATCGCTTGTGATAGTGATACTTGCAAGTTGGAATGGGTGAGCGGATCAGATGTTCCCTTGACGATTACTAACACTCATTCTTAGTTCCACCTGCCATGTACTGGCCTTAGCGCGGTCCCCAGTTTAACGAAGAAATGGTATTGCCAGAGTTGTTCACTAAAGATGACACAGAAAGGGAAAAAACGATGATTTTGTCCTGTCCCCTTTGCCACTGACCATGTAATTGATAATACGTAATAATTAGGTACCATAAATTCAAGTCGACCTACATATTGCGAGGGCCCAATTGGCACACTCCTCAGTCTGAAGAAACATTCATGTTTAGTTTGTTCGCGAGTGTTTCCATGTATACCTCTGGATGTCATTGAGTGATGAATACAAACACAGAGTAAAAATTTTACCTGTCTCATGACGGAGCTTCCAATACTCCGTGAGTAGCTCGTTGAGCTCTGTTTCACTCCTCTTCAGATGCTCCGCCATCTGCGAAGGACCATTAGAACGCAAGAGTGAGGAGACCAGGACCCAAGACTACCTTTGTTTCTATGTCGCCTGCTTCCATCCGGAGTTCCTCCACCTGCTTGTCATTCTCTCGCCGTTCAACATCCATCTTCTCGTAATCTCGCTGGAGGCGCTCAACCGTCTGTTGACTGGCCTGTCGCTTCTCCTCTGCGTGTCTCTGCGCCCTCTCAAGCTTCTCCTGTGCGTTTCCAAGTTGCTTGTGTACTCGCTGAGTACGCATTAGCAAGTGTATTCAGAGAATATGTCATGACCGACCTCAGTTTTCTTCTGCAGCTCGCCGCGTTCGACTTTCTTATACTCAAGGCTGTCTTTGAGTTCTGCGAGCTCCTTTTGTGATGCTTCGAGGAGCTGCATCTCCTTCTCCGTCGTCTGCAGCTGCTCGATACATGATCGGACATCCTGGCTAGAAAATTGAGACAAGGTCGCACTGTGAACACTACGAGGAATATGACCTTTTCGATATTCACGAGCGCCGAAATTTTTGCCTGCAGATCTCGTGCCTTTGCTTCGTGCAATGCAACCGCCTTTTTGTCTTCAATAGCTGTGGTCCCCATAGTCATGATATTGCGCCTAATGCGCTCTGGAGACTGCACAATGCGCGATCGGGTACGGGAATTGTTGTCCATTAAGAGAGCAGACTCCGAGTTGATGGTTTCATTTCGAGCTTGGAGATGCGCCCTTTCAATTTTTAGACTTTCAATATCTTTGGTGAGCCCTGTGTGAACCTCCTTTGCTGCAAGAAGTTGGGTGGTCATGGCTGCATTATCTTCCTTGAGCTGTTCGCATTTTGGCTCGTCCTTTGCACGTTGTGCTCTACGATTCGTGAGCTAAGGGAGTGCTAGAGAGAGATGAAGGATCTCACTTAAGTACTGCGAGATTGTGCTGAACTTCTGAGAGTTCCTGGATAACTTGTTCGCGCTCTTCTATGACCTGTGCAGACTTTTCTCGGACGTTGCTTATAAATGTGGTGCATTGCTCCGCAAACTTGACAAAGTTGATAAATGCTGAGAGAATGAAGCGTGTACGCTCTGGTTCTGGTGCAGACAGGTCTCGTGAGCTGAAATCCATAATGCGTGCAGAAGTCGCAAAGCGAGTTCTGTTTGCTTTATGTCAACAAAAATATAAAATATAGGGCAGATCATACAGGTGGTAAAGCATGATGTTGTGTGAGATAGCGTTGTTGTAAAGATCCTGAGTGCGCATAATCAGATATGGATGGCTACACATATAGCTGACGCACGCACAGGGTTGGCATCTTCGAGAGAGGCCAGTGCACGTTGGGTTGGTTTGTGAAGGACGCTTGGAGATATAGACGTGACTTGCTCTAAGCAGGCGTTGTACACGCCAATGACGAAGTCAGAGGAGGGCCTGATGAGTTGCTCATTGCTGACGTTCAAGCCCCATTCTGATAGGGCCGTCATAATCTCTGGTATTGGCATATTGGGGAACCAGTACTGCCCTGACATAATTGCTGTCGTCGTCGTCGTCGTCGATGAACGAGACTCTAATATGCACGTCGCGGTCACGTGTGACTGACGCGCTTCGGGAATCGGGGTAAGCCGAACATCAGACTCTACATTGATGAATGGGACAAGAGCCGTTCTTGGTGCTGCCAGACTATTCGAATTCGTGACCCGCGCGCGTTACAACTTGACCTCGAGGCAATTTTTCGTATCGCTATCGATTATCCGAATCAATCCAGTCTCACTGACTTTTTCAGCCACTCGTCTCACGCCGACAACTTATAAGCTGACCAGCCATCAAGTACTTCCTCCGGCCATCCTTATCTGCTCGTCCCTCTTATCCAGATGGCAGGACTACATAATAACCTAGACAGCGTTAGGAGGTCTGTTCAGTCTCAGCACAATGGAAACATGATTTCGAGCAACGTCTTGCCAAAGGTATGCTATTGCACATTCGAACGGGCCATTGGTGCCCATCATTCTGATCTCCCGTTGCCAGGCTTCATCATCATCAAAATTCAAGCCAGCCCTGGGCGCTTCTCATTCTGCCTCAAATCCCACTGGTAAGTATATATTTCATGACAAAGACAGCAGCTATTCATTCAAGTAACTCGCAGCTCGCCAAACGTCGAGCTCGAGTTCTTCACTTCCATCATTTGCCACACCAAATTTTGGACAGAAGATGATGAACCATCGTCCAGCGCCATTGTCCGCCCCACCTCATCGCGATATAGTCGATTTATGTCGTGAACCCACCATCGAGATCATGGAAGGTTCAGTACCTTCCAGAAAGCGCCAGCCCCTTGATGTCGCCGATGGAGCTCAACAATCAGCCTCTAAACGGCTTAAAGAAAGTCATCGTGTTAACAAAGAAAATATTTTCATTAACGGTCCTTTGTCGTCAAAGGGGATATCTCGCGCCGTTCCTCGACAATGGACGCCCGAAGTCCCAAGCGATGTCGAAGCATCGAATTCAAACCCTACTTCAAATGTACTATCTCGTCTTGATCTGTTTACTGCACCACCAGCCTCTTCAGAAACTGCACAGTCTGATGCAGGTACTCAGCTCGTCAAGAATTCGGACCTAGACTCCGTTTGTTGGCTCTTATTGCACATTCTCGTGACTCTGATATATATTCACAGCGATCGCGAGGGTTTTTGGAACTAATACTTGGCCGAAACCGCCAAGTTCGCGATTATTTTCTCAAAGACATATCAGAACATGGCAACAAACCGTTAGACATTTTCGAAATTTCATTTTTATTGCAAGTGTATTGCTAGGTTGCGAACTTCCTTGCTTACTCTACGTAGGGCTCACATTGAAGGTCGCATCGAAGCTATCCAAGAACGTCTGGCTCGCTTTAACCCCGTCAGCGAGCCGGTCCCAGCTCCATCTACATCTATTCTTGCGTCGTCTGCGCCTACCGATTTTGGGAGTCGCGGACCAGAAGATGTCGATGTCGACGACCCGCTTGAGCTAGATGATACTGACGTATCAGCAGAGACCTTGATTGTGCCTGACAGCGACGACCTCTGGGAGGGCCTTGATGAGCCCTCAACATTGCAACTGGATACCTTAACTTCGGCTACTCCGACGTCCGATCCTGTGGATGCACCATGCACTCCCTCTGCGCCCACCGGTCGTCTTGATAATACATCGACCCCTTATTATGCCGAGGCAGTTTCGGTCTTGAAGAGCGTGTTTCGGCTGACCTCCTTCAGGCAAAACCAACTCGAAGCTATCAACGCCACGCTAGACGGAAAGGACGTCTTCGTCCTAATGCCCACCGGTGGTGGAAAAAGTCTTTGTTATCAACTTCCCGCAGTCTGTAAGACTGGTAGGACCCAGGGAGTGACGTTTGTCATATCTCCACTCGTTGCGCTCATCGCGGATCAAGTGGCATCCTTGCGAGAGAAGCACGTTGATGTTGACTGCATGTCTTCCCTGAGAACCGCAGATGACTCACGAGATGTCATGCGCCGCCTTCGCAGTGAGCGAAAACCTGCGATTTGCTACATCACTCCCGAAAAGCTACGCGAGAGCAACGCTATGCAAGATATCCTAGCACAACTTTATGAAGAAAAACAAATTGCGCGCTTTGTCATTGATGAGGCGCATGTCATTCAGAGCTGGGGGCGGGATTTTCGCGATGCCGTAAGTTTGCACAGCGTGGTCAACGAGTGCATTGACAAGTTCCTCTTTGTATCCCTTAGTATGCAGAGCTCCATATGCTGCGAGAGCGATACCGTGATGTGCCCATCATGGCACTCACTGCAACCGCGAACAAAACCGCGATCCAGGACATTCGTACTCGCTTAGGTTTACGTGACCCCTTATGCCTGATGCAGTCTTTCAACCGCCCCAATCTCTATTATGCAGTACAGCCTAAACCGTCCACGAAAAAGAAGGTGGTTCAATCCATTGCTGGTTTCGTCAAGTCACAGCATGCCGCCCATACCGGCATTGTGTACGGCTTCTCAAAGTTGGAGTGTGAGGAACTCGCTGAGCAACTTCGAAACGACTATGGCCTGTCAGCCAAACATTACCACGCCGGTATGGACTCACAAGAGCGCAGCACCACTCAAGAAGAATGGCAAAGTGGTAGATGCAAAATAATTGTAGCAACGGTATGGCGCTCATAGTGTGACTTTCATTGAGTTCTAACGTTGTCTTAGATCGCGTTTGGGATGGGGATCGACAAACCGGATGGTAAAGTTTTGTTTGTTCAGCTCGGTCTTAGTCTGACCGCGTCGAATAGTGCGCTTCGTAATCCACTCAACGTTACCGAAGTCGATGGATGGGTACGTCACGAGTCTACAAGCGCACTCCATTGAGAAGTTGCTGACCATCTCAGGTATTACCAGGAAACTGGGCGCGCTGGACGCGACGGCGATCCGGCAGACTGCATTCTTTGTAAGCGACTTCGATGGCGATTACCCTGCGCTGTCTGATGCATTACAATCTTACAGACTATGCACACAGGGATGCTGTGTCACGACATCAGTTGATCAATAGCGACCGCAACGATAAAGGGCCAGCTCGGACTCCAGAGGAGAAAAAGCGACAACTGGAAGACCTCTCAGCGGTGGCCCAGTACTGCCGCAATGAGGCTGACTGCAGACGATCATTAATCCTCGCACATTTCAACGAACGTTTTGATTCCCACCTTTGCCCGAAAGGTTGTGACAACTGTTCGAGAGGTGGAACAATCTTTCGCCAGCTCTATACCTTGGAGGCGCAGCAGGCAATCAGACTATTCGGAGAAATGGCAGCCTCCATGGATAGGATTGCCCTTGGTCATTTCAAAGATGTATACGCGGGTCGGAACCGGGCGAAGGTTCGTGAGAGTGGGCATGATCAATTGACATTATTTGGGGTGGGCAAGGGCGTGGATGGAGACCGTATCATAAGTGCGATGCTAGGCGCTGACATATTTGCGATCGCACGAGAAGCTTCTGCGTCTGGCTGGACCAATGATTACTTGAAGGTAATTAAGGCCCAGTCTTCGTTTTGTCGGCAACCTGATGTTATGATTTGATTTAAAGCTTGGTCCGCAAGCAGACGCGTGCCTCAGCGGCAGCCTCCCCGTTGAACTGACATTTAGAGATAATGGCCCCAGCGTTGGACAATCACGTTCAGCTGCGAAAAATGTAGGTTCGTCCAAGGCTCCCGCGAAAGCCAAAGGGAAGATGAAGGCTGGTCCTAGCGCACAAACCTATGTACCGCTATATCAAGACGACGACGAAGCTGACCCCGTGTCCGACTTCGAACCGATCAAAGACGCTGCGGATACAGGGCCCATAATCACAGTCGAACCGCAGGACCACAACCAGGCGCGTCTCACAGCAATGCTGACGGTAAGGGAAAAGGTAAGGGCGTTTTTGTGGAAACAAAGTCACTGGCAGATTTACATTCAAAGCTTGCGAAGGAACATGTCCTTCATGAAAATGATGTGCTCGCCACAGAAACAATTCATTTCCTTTCACTAATGGACATAGAAGGTAGGCATATGAGATGTGCAAGGCTCGAACGATAGATGATACAACTTGCTCTACTAGATCGCGCATCATTCGAAGACTACATCACAAACTCGGACGAACCAAAATCGCGCGAGAAAGCGGCGATTTTTGGCAAATCTTTCTGGACTGCCTACTCAGATGCTACATCGACCACAGCTTCGAGGTGAGGTTGAGTAACAGTGCAACTTCCGCGGTTATCCAAGTTGACGAATCAATATAGCTCCAAAAGTCAAGCTCGGATTTCTGATTTGCGTGATGTTTTTAGTTTCAATGGGGCATCATAGTCTACTTTTCACTTGGATTACTTAGCTAGCGTTGTACATACTATAACGGATTGATCAGTATTGTCAAGAACGCTGGTTCTAAGTTGCAGATGATGTAAGCTGTAAATATTCTCGTCTCTCCTGTTCGGCGAGCCCTCCTTGGAGATTGTCCATTGTCGCTGCTTTTCACTTGCAGCATCTAACTTCTATTGTAATGAGTGGACGTGGCGTCCTTCTCACCTCCAATCTCCCTCAGCTGCAAAACCTCATCAAACGTGACCCAGCGGCGTACAAGGAAGAGTTCCTACAGCAATGGAACCACTACGATAGTATCAGACAGATATTTCTGATAAACCCTGATGAACAGGCTCAGCATTTTCGTGAACTAGTCTCATTTATATCTCAAGTGCGACATCGAAGATCTTATACAATTTACCTGCCTCACTGACGACGTTGTGATTTCAGGTCGCACAATGTTATCCCAAGGAAACTAAAGACTTTCCATCTCATCTGTCTACACTTCTCCTAGAAAACTATGGTACCCTCACGCCCGATACCAGAAAAACTCTCGTTCAAAACCTTGTTATGTTGCGCAACAAGGATGTCATTACATCCATCGAGTAAGCGTCCCGATACATTATGCCCTCTAAATAAACTTTCGATATAGGCTCCTGAAGTCCCTCTTTCCCCTCCTCCCTCGCACAACCTCCTCCACTTTGCGAGCCTTTATCCGCAAAACTATTCTCTCCGATATCCGTACTGCCAACCTCCGAACCAGAAACCACAAATTGAATCGTGCTGTCCAAGCCATGCTTTTCACCATGGTCGAACGGGGAATGGATGCCGAAGTTGTTGGGGATAAGGGAAAGCTTAGATCCACAGGTCCCACGAGTGATAAATCCGCCAATAATGGGGAGGACGCCATGTGGGCGGTGATATTGACAAAGGAGTTGTGGCGAAAGGGAATATGGTACGCAACCCGTGACTGATACAGCTGGATAGAAATGACTTCCATCCCTCAATAGGACTGACGCCAAGCCTGTGTCTATCGTCGCACTTGGATGCTTTCACCCCGTGATGAAGGTACAGAGTGCTTCCATCCACTTCTTTCTAGGAAGTGACGACGAAAAGGAAGACAGTGACGATGAGGAAGATGAGGTTTGTAACTTCTGCTCCGCCAGAATACCACTTATGCTTGTTTCAGGGTCCCGATGTCAGAGCTCTTCATCATCGTCGTGAAGTCAACAAAAAACGACGGGGCGACGATAAAAAGCTTCAGAAGCAGCTCAATGCTGCAAAGAAGGTACCCCATTATTCAGGAATGTTATCTCATTACTCATTCGTATACAGAAAAAGTATAACAAGAATGCCCCCACAACACCGAATTTCCCAGCACTCCAACTTCTCAATGACCCACAGACATTTGCTGAGAAGCTGTATGACAACCTAAGCCGCTATGACAGACGTTTTTCACTTGAACACAAAATTCTCATTATGCAGCTCCTCTCGCGGGTGATGGGTACTCATAAACTTTGCGTCCTAAGCTTCTATACCTACATTGTCAAATACCTCGCCTACCACCAACTTCGCGTCCCGTCGATCCTCGTTGCGCTGGCGCAGTCTGTTCACGACCTCACACCGCCAGATGCCTTGACCCCGGTCGTGCAGAAGCTTGCAGCCGAATTTGTGCATCCCGGCGTAGGAAGCGAGGTAATTGCTGCAGGAATCAACTCAATTAGGGAAGTTTGTAGAAGACAACCGTGGGCAATGGAGGAAGATCTTTTAGGTGATCTTGTAGAGTATAGAAGAAGTCGAGACAAGGCAGTTACAGCTGCTGCAAGAGGATTGTTACAGTTATACCGTGAGGTGAACCCTGGTATGCTCAAACGCCGGGAGAGAGTAAGCGATTCCATTTCAATCCTCCATTGCCAACGTTGAGTGTCTTTGCAGGGAAAAGATGCTAGTATAGGTATGAGTCAAGGTGGTCAACCACTGCCGTTTGGACATAGTGCGGATGCTGCAGTCGACATCGAAGGACTAATGGTAATCGGACGTCTTTATATTCAAAGAATATACCTGAACTACTCGACAGCTTCTGGAAAATCACCTGCAGAAACTTCGCGAAGAGGAGACGGGTGGTGCCAATAACGACGGCGAGGACGATGAAGCGGCCGCTTGGGAGGGCTGGGATGTTGAAACCGATTCAGACTCGGAATCAGAGTCTGCAGGGTGGATAGATGTCGATTCAGAAGGTGACGACAACGTGGAAGTTAGTGATAGTGAAGACGAGCAGGAGTCAGCTCCCAAACCGCCTTCAGAACCGGAGACCAATGCAATCTCCAATCGAACTTCAAGCTTGGCAACCACTAAAGTAAACTATTATTTCTGTTTCCCCTCGTGCGATACTGACATGTATATCAGATCCTTACACCGGCAGACTTCGCATTACTGAATGACTTGCGCATACAGGCTGCCACAAAAGCCATTGAGTCAGGTGGTGGTTCCAGGGCGAAACGAAAGCTGGCGACCCTTGAAGCTAACAAGAAGGCCATGCAAACTGGACCATCTGATGGTACATTTATTTCTGAGAACGATATTCTTGGTCCGCGTAAAAAGGCTAAAGCTGACTACGCGGAACGCATAGCGAGTATTGAAAAGGGTCGGGAAGGGCGGGAAAAGTATGGCTCGCTGAAGGGCAAGAAAAATAAAGAGTCTCCAAGCAGTTCCACGAATCGCGAGAAGGCGAGGAACAAGCCGATTATGATGATATTGAGCAGTGGTGCGGTACGGGGAAAGAAGAAGGCGTCCTTGAGAGAGAAGCAGCAGAAGTTGAGGGCACATATCGAACGTGCAAAAAAGTCGTATCACTAGTACTCCAAAGTCCTACAATCTTACATACACGTCGCTAGTCTGAATACTGGACATGCGATAATCCACTTTTCTCTTCGTTTGAGATGCCTTAGCATTCTCAGGGGAATGCGCCACTACTGATCCTCTTCGCCATTGCATAACCAGTTGCGAAGTGAGAGAGCCTAGCATCTACTACAAAGCCCTGGGTGTTGGGTCAGCAAAGGTCTGTACTTTTCCTTCTTAATAGTGTCACCTTTTTGTCGTATGCTTGAAAATCTCAAGATTAGGAACACGTTCCGTCAAAGTAGACTGGATAGCGAGACGAACCTTTGAGCTCGGTATCGAGTTGGTCTAGCTCTACGACACGGGTGATAATATGTTCACCATCATCAAGATGCGGGGTGGGTGTTTCAAGTTTATCTTCTAGAAGGACACTTACAACCACGAGTTTCATGTTGGCATTGGTCATCCCTACAGATATCTTAAATGAGCATCAATCATATTTGAACAAGTATACAGACCTGGATCACTGACAACGATTGGCGAGGACTCAGGTTCAATAGTCAGATCGGCCTCATATCCTGTCTCCTCCTTCAATTCTCGAATGGCTGCTGCCTCGGCCGTTTCACCTGCATCGACGAGACCAGCAGGGAGTTCTACGATCGAAACAGCACAAAATAATCAGCGAATGGGCTGTCAATAGTAGGGAAGAACATGCCAATGACGATTTTGTCGAGGGGAGGACGGTATTGCTCTATAATGACCGCCGAGAGGGGGAAAGCCTTGGTCTTGGAACGAAGGACAGCGAGGACAGCAACGCCTGTAGTAAAGGACGAGCGTTCATGCAGTGTAGTTATACAATGAGGAAGCACAAATCTTATTCACCGTCTATTCCAGAACCCTTGCGAGTTGTGCGCTCGGCAGATTCCCAAACTCTCTTAGCGATGAATGAACGAAATCATCACGACCCCGAGGAAATCGCAAACATACGTGTTTTCCGTCTTGATCAGCGTAGTGGATCTTCTTGAGACGGATCCATCTACGCATGAATGAGATATTGGTTGACCTGCACGACCAATCACTATTCTCACTTTGCGTCTTTGTTGTCCAAAGGCTCTTCACTAAGGATTTTGGCGGTAGGCATAGTAGTAAAGAGCTTCAAATTCTGTCTGATGATCGCAGGCCCAACGATAGATGACAGTGAATGTGACCGTACAACTCTAACGGATAACATACGGATATCCGTGTACTCACTCTTAATATTGCATCAACCTTCAACGCAAATGTCAACCGTAATATTATAATGGCATATGTAGCCCAGCTCTGTTTCGATCAGTGCAATTCACCAATATTATGTAATAGGACACCCTATTGGAAACTTCCACACACTCGATTGGGCGGGACGAGTCCAATCGCTCACTTCATGTCACATCCACCAAACTTTCAAACATGTCTGCATCAAACACTCATGACACGTCCACATTGTTGTTGAAGATATCATCTTTACAAGCCGAACTTTCACACCTCCAACACCGGTATGATGCTTTACTTGCCACTAAAGAGCGCGCCGCCGAGAGGTACAAGTCCGACTACAAGAAGTGGCGAACTGTTAAGCAGTGGCTTTGCGAGAGTTCCGGCTGTGGCAAGGTGCATCCATTACTGAAGGATAGCAACTATGATGTCTATCGGAAAGTCTCTAGCATCGAAAAACGACGCAAATTTGAAGAAATAGGTCCGGACTTGAGCGCGTTTGACAATGAGGATGAGCAGATTTCCAAGACGCGTATGTACACAGGCTTTCACGCGTCTTAAAACTCAGCTGATGTTGCATCAGCTCCTGGTGCCTTGGACAAGCAAGAGGCTTCATTTACTCTCCACGCTTCGCGTAGAGACACAACGAAAGTTGAGATGCATCCTGCGATACATGATCATTATGTCAGCAAAGACATTAGCAACGAAGTCATACCAACCAGTGCGTTATTGTTAATCCACATACTTTAGAAACCTTTACCAATCTTAATGCAGGCACATCTGTGTTACAGAGTACCACCTCGCGTCGGGATCCGCCCAAGAGACGCGGGCGATATGCCCAAGCTACGTAAGTCCCCGCTAGAATTTTCTTTCTGACTCTGCCTGATTTAAAACTACAGTGATGCGACCACTATCAATTCACGCTTCACTATATGCAAAGAACGCAATCACGGCGTGGACTTCCAGTATGACGAAGTAGTCAAGAACCGCGAGGGGCGAAAAAAGATGCTCGCTGACGATTGTGAATGTTGTCGTGGTGTGCGTGTCTCATTTTCGAAAAGTCATTCTTACTCAATACGTGATAAATAGTATTATGAAGGTGTTGGACCGTTGCCCAAGCCTCTCCAGCAACCACTTTGGCGTTCACCCTCTTCCACACCTACTAAGAAACGCCGGTTATCCTTTGACAGTCTCTCAGACTACAAAGAAAACCGCGAAGACATCGAGCACCACAAGAAAGAGATATCACGACATCGGCATCATTGGTATCGCGCCAAGACACCACCCGGCTACTGGGACATTGGTTTCCCTGACACACAAGAGACAACTGACATCAACCGGCGTGCCGCAGAGATGTATGCACAAAAACTGGTAGAGGTTGAGAACGAGGCACGGTATGCTAATATTCATATTCTCCTCCAGACTTCTCGGAACTGATGACATCGCGTAGGAGTGGCAAGGGAAGATACGTCGAACGGATAGCATAAGTATGCAATACCCCTAGCTGGGCCATCAGGTAATATCATAGATATTTGCCCGTGGGATAATACGAGGAATTTGACCCGACATTACATACCACACAAGGGGAAATAGATCGCAATGCCTTCTCCTAGTTTGACTGATGTCAAGATTTGGTTCTGTCGACGATATCAGGAAGGCGCACCAATTAAGCATCGCGATCACGAGAAAGCATGATACCGCCAAATCTCACAAACATCTGCGCTACCACCTTCAGTTCCACTCTCATAAATATAAAGTTACCTGGGCTTTTCCGTTAGCCTACACACCAAATAGTCCTACCCCACTTTCACCTGTAGACCCTTGACCCTCAGCATCAACGCAAGGGCGGGAAATCATTTGTGAGTGCAAGCACGTCTCCAGACTCCATACACCGATTTTGATTGAACTATCTGATGGAGCCCAAGCTAGTGTCACATCTACTGTAAATTATACACTGACGTCATCCTGCACTGTTGGGACTTCGTGTATACCATTGGTGATTTTCTCAAACGCAAGGGGCTTTTATGCATCACATAAGTAATTTTTCACAACAGTTGTGATGTTTCTGATTTGGATTTGGACTAGAGTGTGCATGATCCAGAACAACTGTAACATTATGTGACGTTTGATTATATTGCAAAGTTGGCGTTCTTGAATGTCGAACCGAAGTACTGTCATAGTGGCAAGCCCGCAGAATCATAACAGAGGCTCCAGAGCCTTGGCAACTGTGGTAATAAAAGGAATGACTTCGCTTCCTTCTATTGGGCTGCCTCTGGGAGACTGCAATAGATTCACATATGATGTACAAGCAAGAAGCCGAACTACATTCATCTCATCTATTAACTCGATTTCATCGAGACATGAAATGCGTTGATGCGTTTGACACCAGTGCACAAGGAAAGCTCAAGTCAAGTGGCAACCTGCAATTGAGTGACATCCTATGACAGAACAGAAGTGGTGGAGTCATTTGTCCAGGTGGGTGTTATCATGTCACTACTCTGCAGCAAGGAGGTAGTGAACTTCAGAACAACTTCTCAGTCTCTTGGCAGCTTGCTCTGCAGTAAGGTCTCTCTGCGGCTCCGCCATGACTTCGAAGCTATCGATTCCATTAGCGACGCAGAATATGTAGACAATTTGTGGTGGAACTCACCCCGCCAAAAATTTGCGCACGCTAGCACTCCGTAAGAGCGGAGGCTCAAAGTGCACATGTAAATGTGCAATATCGTCTGCATCTTGTATATACATCCCATCATCATCTCGATGAGGGGGAAGGGGTCGTTGATGAATGCCCATCGCATATGCGAACGAGCAGGAGAAAACGTTGTCGTAGCGCTTCGTCACGCGCGACATAATGTCTGCAAATGCCTGCTTCTCATCAACTGTAAAATGCACAAGGGACGAAATATGCCGTTTGTGAGGGAGCACTGGGATGTCGGGTTCAGAGCTGGTAGTATTTGCCACAAGTAACTTGCAACACACCCATGATTTCGAAAGGCCAATACGCCCACCACGGCACAAGTGCAACAAAATGCTTATTTTTGACGACTAGGCGTCCTTCGTCTTCTGGAACAGACAGCTCGTGATGCACATACTCGCACAATAGGCACGCATGTCCATCAGGCCCCGTTGGAACGCCAGAGCGTACGTGGGTGGTAGAGGCATAGTTGTGCAAAGAAGCGAGCTCCTTCGCGGGGAGGGTGGGCACAGTGGAAAGGGACCATACTTGGCTGTGGGGATGTGAGTTGGAACACCCCATCATTGCTCCCTTGTTCTGTTACGAAATGAGGACTTGAGCGATGATCTGGTCAAAGTCAAATACTTCAAATATCTGCACATATTCAATGCCAGGCTCAGTCCCCCTCCTCATGTAAACACGAGTCCACTCATCCACGATATTCTCCACGTCCGACAGAGATAAGGTCGGTAGACTGAGGTCGTGCCGGGGATGGAAACATACAACATCGCATGCGCCCTGAATCGGCTCTGCAGTTAAGAGTGGATGTGCAGCCGGAGGTGTGACAGGTCCAGGGGGTGGAAGAACGGCAGCGTAATCATTTTCGAATACCATGGTGGAAGTGTACATTTCGTTCACCTTACCGCCCGCCCGAGTGTTCCCAGGGCACAAGTAACATGCGGGATCGTACTGGGGGAGGTTTGACGGCTCGGCGGGCTCGGTCTGACCTAGCCAAGGACGCTTGGTGCGATGAGGTGAGACAAGAACGTGTGTGTTGGTCAATGGATTATCTGCGACCGCATCATAGTTATTTCCTCAGAGCTCTCCAAAGTCATCTTGTGGTGGTCAACGAGAGAACTTACAGCGTCTATGTGGATGTATAGTCGGTTCAAAGGGCTCCATACTAATGCTGAGAAGCGTCGAATTTCAGACTCAAACGATGAGCGCTAGCTGCCACGATGAATAGCAGCAAAGCTTTGTTATCCAAGGAGACTCACGATCTGGCGTGTGTAATATATAACTTGTACATATATAAGGCATCATGCCATCAATTGCTCTGTTTCAATGTAAACCTCGAAATACTACCAAGTATTTCACAAACCACACCATCGTGTGTCATGATGGACCATGGATCAATTTGACTTCATACTACTGAACTCTCGAATGGCACAAGACAACAGTCCCTGTCCCTTTTCCAATATACGTGTTAAACTTACTTGACTGGTAAAGATATATAGATATCCTTCTTCAAGACGAGATGTTTCCCAGATCGCACTGGCCATGGCCTCCTACACAGAGGCTTGATTCTCTGAGATGGATAAGATCAGTAACATCTAAGCTGCTGAAATAATAGGTGTTATTGTCATCGACGACCATCGCCACAGACCACCTCGATGGTGTCGACCACCACTTCATGCTATGAAATTTGAGCCCGGTCAATGGCGGAAGGTATCCTTGGCCAAGCTGACTATGCACTTCTACAAAACTTTGGAATATGAGTTGAACGGCACACTGCCTTCCGCTTCCTGAGGCTGCCCTTGACAATAGCACTATGTCAGTTCAGAATGACAAACAGTACTAAAGCTATCCTCTTTACATATAGTCGCAAAGCAAGGTCACGCTGGGATAATGTATCACCACACATCCTCTAGGTCTAGCGATACAGGTGCCATGAGAGAGACGCGGACTGTGGCACAGCGTTGTTTTTATCGGGGGCCTATTAAAGATTCATGGTTGTCGTTCGCAAACACTGTCATTGAATGCATGATAAGATTGACGGAGCATGCCCGACACGTGAAGAGGTCAATAATCCCCCTTGCCATCGAGGGTGGGGGGCCAACAGCAACTTGAAGATCTCATGACGTATATCAATCTTTTCTTCATGATTTAGCCGATTTCGTGCTCGGCCAACAACTGTAAAGAATCTTATTTATGCAATCGAGAGTCTCGAGACAAGCTGTGGCTCACCATGTTTGGAATCCCATTAGATATGGGGTATATGTGATTACAATTTTGGCAGACCATCGCACCATCAGTAACATGGATCTAGGAAAAAGTTAGCACGGACTTGAAGAAGTGATCAAGATATCTGTGTACCTCCATCAAAACATGATGAAGCTTCTGAAGTAGCTCGTCGTCCATCATGTCTGGCTGTTCTGGAGGCAGCGATGTGTCTCCAACCTCAATGGCAGGTCATGAGCCACTCGCTCGGGCCTGTTATGCATTTGTACGCACCTGCTTTGCAGCATTTACCAACGCAGTCCATTCTAATCGAGACAGCATATTCCGGATGAAGTCAGGGTTGAATTCTGCCTCTTGTAGTTCAACTCGGACATCCTGAAATACGAGTGGAAAATTATTTGTAGTGCATCCTTTGACGTGACATGCGAGTAAATTGTGGGTGATCAGCCGAACCATGGTCGCTGTGGAGATTCGAGAACAGTACTAGGGTGGCGAATTTCAGGGTATGCGAAATCGTTTTAGGGTTTTTTCTCAAAGTTTGATCTCAGCCTTTGTACATCACGAGCTAAATCAAAAGTTGTACTTCAATTATCCTCGTCCCTCTATGCGTCCACCCTCGCCATCAATTCCAGAGAAAAAGTTTCTCTATGATGCTCTAAAGCAGTCTCTGCGACTAGACGGTCGCGATATGCTTGATCTCCGAATGCCGACCTTCACTTTTGGTCCTGAACTGGGTTGGGTGGAATGCGCCATGGGCAAAACACGGTGAGCATTCATGAAGATTCGTGCGTGTTATCAAGTACGAGACAGATGCCAGTGTAATCGCACAATTAGACGCCAAAATGGTCAAACCTTTGCCAGAACGACCATTTGAAGGCATTATTACAATACATTCAGAAATCTCTCCTATGGCGTCTCCAGATTATGAACCTGGTCGGTAGGTGCGTGCCATCTACGTATATTTTCTTTTTGCCATAATCAAACTCTACCAGACCTTCAGAAGAAGAGGTCGCCCTTACCCGGATGTTGGATAAGGTCCTCCGAAGAAGTGACGCTATTGACAAAGAATCTTTGTGTATATTGGCAGGTCAACGAGTAGGTCAAGTCTTTGTCTGGCGAGTGAGGTGACACTGAATGGGTCGGTGACGGGGGATTCAGGCCTGGCAGTTGCGATTGACTGTTCATGTCCTCGCTGATGCTGGCAATATACTTGATTGTTCATGTCTCGCTGGCATCGTAGCTTTTAAGCACTTCAGAAAGCCGGAAGTGGAGGTCATTGGAGACGAAGTCATCGTCGTGCGTATTGAGACGACTTTACTGCATATATTATTGACTGATCTCCAATAGCACTCACCATCCGAACGCGCACCCATCTCGCTTGCAATACATCACACCCCGTTCTGTGTGACGTTCGCATTCTTCCCGGATGCATTGACGCGACCCGTGGTGGACCCATCTTTGCTTGAGCAGAGGCTAAGTGCAGGTTCGATGAGCATAGCGATGAATGCTCAGCGCGAAATATGTGTCCTACACAAAGCAGGGGGGGTTCCGACGGCACCAGAGGAAATCCTACGATTAATTAATGTAGCCTCCATTCTGGTCAAAGATCTGGACAAGCGTATCGAGGCTAGGCTGCTGGAAGACTGGGAGGGTAGGAAAGTTGAAGTGAGATAGATAGCATTTATCAAGGTTGCTTCACTTTTCGGTGTAGTGGAGCCAAAAATAACTGAAAACGTAATAATCCCCGAAAATGATCGTCAACAGGGGACGAGGGTCACGGTCTCTTTCCATTACCTTCTGTCTCCGAAGTTCTGTCTTCCACATACTTTCTAGCTAGGAAAAGTCAATTGCTCGGTGTCATTTTTTAGTCTTTAAGTCTTCAGTCGCATGTCACGTAAAGTTATCTCAGTAGTCCCGAAATCTGCGAAGCTTTCAAGAATCTCATTCGGACCACGTTATGGCCCAGCAGTTCTCGCTCTCGCTGGGCACGTTCAACTACACAGCAGTAGCAGGCGGTCACTAGTCATACCAGGTTACTATGTGCGCAGTTACGCATCGCAGCCTCCAGGAGGTGCTGGTGGATTCCCCAGTGGGTTTATGCAGCAGCAGCATCAGAAAGGAGACGCGCTGAAAGAATATGTAAGTCTGTGGCCATACCGTCATTATGTCTTGTCACTCACATGCGCCTCAGAGTGTTGACCTGACGGAAATGGCCAGGAATGGGAAGTTAGATCCTACCATCGGGCGTGACGATGGTAAGCGCATGTTCACCGCTGTAGCTTTGCCTTCCTTTGAATCGACTTTCTGCTAGAAATCCGCAGAACCATACAGAGTGAGTGAATCCTACCTTACCAATTCAAAGGAGTGATGTCAACTTTCCAAGTATTGTCCCGACGTACCAAGTCTAATCCCGTGGTAAGTCGACCCCCGTCACAATTGGACGAAGACCAGATAAATTTTGTAGTTGATCGGTCCCCCTGGTGTAGGGAAAACTGCCATCTTGGAGGGTCTCGCGAGCAGGATTGTTGCTAAAGAAGTACCAGAGGTACATTCGTCAGCTTCAGTGCCCACACTCGCATGATGACTGCTAACGAAAGTCTGTTCAGTCTTTGCAGAACAAGCGCGTCCTGTCGATTGACCTAGCAGCTATCATGGCTGGTTCCGGGATTCGTGGACAGTTTGAGGAGAAATTTAAGGCCCTTATCCGTGATATCGAGGAGGAGGTGTGCTACCATTCAATCTTCTCGGTAGCAGCCTTCTATTTAAATTCATCAAATCATTAGGCAGGAAATGTGATGTGCTTCATTGACGAAGTCCGTGAGTAAATTTGCAGTCTCGTCGTCGGGTAAAGCTGGATATCATTTTTAGACTCGCTTTTCAACCTCGGAAAAGCGGAGGGGAGCATTGATGCCGGACAGATGATTAAACCTGCTCTAGCTCGTGGTCTCCAGCTCGTCGGAGCTACAACGCGTATGTAGAACCTTTCTTTTGAGGCAAGTTCTATAACATGTCGCACCTAGCGGACGAATATAGGAAAACGATCGGCAAGGACGCAGCTCTTGAGCGCCGCTTCCAGCCCGTTACAATCGACGAGCCAACTGTCGAAACCACCTTCTCAATTTTGAGAGGACTTAAATCACGTTATGAGGTACACCATGGTGTTGAAATTGCGGACAGTGCTCTTGTGACAGGTCAGGATTAATATTTGCACTATCTCTAGTACTTATGCGATTCTTCCACTAGCTGCTGTCTACAGCGCGCGCTACATATCAGACAGGTATCTGCCTGACAAGGCAATTGACCTTGTCGATGAAGCTGCTTCAGCCCTCCGCCTTGCTCAGGAGTCAAAACCAGATGAATTGGAAGCGCTTGAGCGCGAGATTATGACCCTTCAAATTGAACTTGAAAGCCTAAAGAACGAAGTTGATGTTTTCAGCGTCGAGCGTAGGGCCAAGGTTGAGGAAGAGTTGCGCATCAAGAAGGGAGAGGCGCAGGAACTCACTACTATCTGGCAAAATGGTGCAATCTATCCTGCCATCAGTTAGATGCAATAGTTTCTAAATTTATCTTCAGAGCGGGCAAGACTTGATCGGATCAAGGATCTTAAAAAGCAGCTGGAGGACGCAAAGCACGAATTCGAAGTTGCTCAGCGTCACGGTCAGTACGATAAAGCATCTCAGTTGCGCTTTGGCACAATTCCCGAGCTCGAACGACAACTCCCACGGGACAGTGAGATGAAGGACGACGCTGAGGAGAGTCCTCTGTCAATGCTGCATGACCGCGTTACTAGCAACGATATCGCTCGCGTCGTTGCGAAGGCCACAGGCATCCCTGTCCAGAACCTTCTGAAAGGCGAAAGAGACAAACTCGTTCATGTTCGTCTCATTATCAGTCTCTATCTGAACCATTAATGACTTTTGATAGATGGAGGATGCCCTCAAAGAACGAGTTGTTGGCCAAGATCATGTTGTCGCTGCGATTAGTGATGCTGTCCGCATCTCACGTGCTGGTTTGCAGGCGCCAAATAGACCTGTGGCTTCTTTTCTATTCCTTGGTCCTACTGGTGTTGGCAAGGTGAATCGTGTGCTTGGCCTTGCCCGCCATATAATCCTAATTCTATGAACCCTCAGACGGAATTAGCAAAGGCGCTAGCTGGGTTTCTTTTCAACGATGAGCAGAGAGGACTGTAAGTCTTGTCCAGAATATTCTTTCGATATTACATTGAAGTCATGTGAACTTGGTAGTATTAATATCAACATGTCCGAGGTTTGTGGTTTAAAACTTTCCTTGCGCTGTTCTACATGACTGGTTCACTTCAATTCACAGTACCACGATCGGCACACGATCTCGAGACTGATTGGAGCCGCGCCAGGTTATGTCGGTTTTGAAGAAGGCGGTTAGTTGTTTCCTCATACGTCATTTTGCCTCATCACTCGCGTGCAGGTCAGTTGACAGAAGCTGTTCGACGCAAACCGTATGGTGAGTTGAATTCAGCCCTAGTACCTACATTTTACTAATACTTGCCCACAGCGGTCATTTTACTCGATGAGCTGGAGAAGGCACACAAGGTACTCCATCTCTATTTTGATAGTTTGAACAGTGCTTATGGCCGCTTTTCACAAAGGATGTGGCCATGATCCTTCTGCAAATACTCGACGAAGGTAGCATTACTGACAGCCAGGGCAGAAAAGTGGACTTCAAGGCATGTAGTTTTTTGTCGATCAAGTATGGCGCACTCAATCCATTATTAGAACACCATCATTTGTCTCACAAGCAATCTCGGAAGCGATATATTGGCTCATAGTTCATCCTGTGATCCAGATGGTGTTGTCGCGGAGGAGGCTAGGAATCTTGTCATGGAACGCACAACGGAATACTTTCCCCCTGAACTTCTCAATCGCCTTGACTCAATACTTGTTTTTAACAAGTTGTCTCCCCGGTCAATTCTAGATGTCGTGGCGCTGAGGCTGAAGGACGTTGCGTCACGCTTGAAGGACAGAAGGATAACACTCGATATCGACGCAGAAGCTCGCAATTGGCTTGCCAAAAAGGGTTATTCTGATATCTATGGTGCCCGCGCGATCGCTCGCGTCGTGCGTACCAATGTGCTGTTCCCTCTTGCACAGAAGTTGTTGAGGGGGACAATCAGGTACGAAGACTATGATATATCTGATTTTTGTCGCGTGTGCTGATGATATCCAACAGAAATGGTGATGTTGTTCATATCACGGTCGTTGGTGATTCTCTCGACATCAAGGACAACCACCCTTCTGACTCTGGCATTGTGTCGAGAGAGGGTCATGATTAAAGATGATATATTTCACCCACCAGGTAATATCAAGCACCACTCAGTTCTGTATCATGCTAGTAGCTCTCGTGTATTTCTACGTTACATTTATATAATGCATATGTACATGACGTAACGGCAAAGGAAATTCTGATCCTCATTTGTCGAACACGATAATTCTGAGTCAACTTTCGCATTATTATGTCAGTACTAAATTTTAGTTATATTCATTGCTAAGTGGTACCTCTCAATTTATACCCACCAATTTGACTTTGGGCCAATTGGTAGCACTGGTATCCCCACCCACTATCGTCTTCGCTGAAGATAGTTTCTCGCAGCCTAACAGACCAGTAAAAGGAAGACAGTCGTACGCTGAAGGCACTGCGTGTTCGTGTGATACTGAAACCACAACGTCCGCGGGGTGCACAAGCTCGGTAGCACCAGTGTAGAATTCACGACATGCCAACAACAGCTCCCAAGGGTATGTCAGATTTGGAACAAATGCAGCAATCGGGTTCGTGTTAACCTGTTCAATTGTACTTCATTCGAGCCTCAGCCCTCGAAATGAGGATTGTGATCCATGTACCTTGTTTGCTTAGTCTCCTTATCACAGAATCGAGGAAGCGAACTCTTTCAGATCTGGGTGGCGAGTTTGATAACAGTGGCTCCACGACAAGTTCTCGAAAAGTAGCCAAGAGTGAGCCACAGTCGCTGTGTGTAGAATTCCATCTGATGCGCTATTCCAGTACACCCATTATTCACCAAACCTAACGCCAGCGGCTCTACGGCATCCTCATTCCAATGGTTGAAACCTGCTCTGGGCCCGAAGCGCACGTGTCTGCACGGAGTCAATCTCATACCGCAGAGCACACCAAAAGTAGCTGCGTTCGACCTCGATGGAACATTGATCAAGTCAAACTACAAAAATCGAAGTAAGGAAGCCGCGTTGCATTGGGAGTGGTGGAGAGCTAGTGTGCCTGTGAAGTTGGAGGAATTACATCAAGAAGGGTATGTCCAAAGTATACCAAGCCATGTCACGACTTCATCCTCGCAGATACTCAATCATATTGATATCAAATCAAGCATTAAAGCAACACCTTCTGGACGGCTGGAAAAAGAAGATTCTCCTCATCTCCGCTGCTGTAAGCTCTGCTGTCTCCTTCCCTGATCCGTCCCTTCATAGACGAGAACAGCTTCCCAGCGTACCTTTCCGAATATTCGCTGCGTCTGCCAAAGATGGCTTCCGCAAGCCTATGCCAGGGATGTGGGATGAGCTCGAACGTATTTTTGCAGAAGATGGTGTTCAGATAGGTGAGTGGTTCAGGAATAGTGGCATGCATTGTAAGCATCTTATACGCATCACTTTCAGATAAAAACGCTTCATTCTTTGTTGGAGATGCTGCGGGTCGTACAAACGATTTTGCATCAACTGACAGGAAATGGGCGATTAACATTGGAGTTCCATTTTATACCCCAGAAGTGAGAATCAATCGCTTGAAGTGTTCAAGTCATGTTGAAACTATTTAGGAATATTTTCTTCGACTGCCCTCAGCGCCGTATACCCTTCCTGGATTCCATGCATCTAGTCTCCCTAAGTGTTCGCTAGTTTTTTTGGATATCCAAAAATAAAGTTGACTTGTGAAGCAGTACCATCACTTGACCCCCATACGGCACACATCATTCCTGATGCCGCAGGGACAGAGCTAGTCGTATTTTCGGGCTTTCCATGCCTCGGAAAATCAACCTTTTTTCGGAAGCATTTTGCACCTGCTGGGTACACTCACATCAACCAGGATACACTGGGCAGTCGTTCCAAATGTATAAAAGCAGCTGAAGTGGCACTCGAAACTGGTACAAGCTGTGTCATTGGTGAGTACATGTGGTTCTTGTATGAAGTGACTAGATACATGACGGTTAAGCAGACAATACCAATAGAGATATTGCAACTAGAAGGTATTATCTGGATCTTGCTAAGAGACTTCAGATTCCTGTCCGGTGAGTATTTCTACTTACTTACGTCTACAGGAACATGACACTTTGCATCAGATGTATTGAGTTCATCGGTTCAATGGATCTGGCATGGCACAATAACCTTTACCGTGCATACGTTCATCCATCAGTAGAGGAAAGTGTAAGATATTTCATGATCTCTTGCACAAATCTAACCTCGGCGACGATTAGTCGAGGCGCGACATTATACCATACGTTGCTTTCATAGGCTTCAAGAATCACTACGAGGAGCCTCAGTTGACGGAAGGCTTTTCGGAAATAATCAAGGTCAATTGGGTGTTCGATGGTTCTGAAGAAGAACGAAAGAGGTGGAGTATGCAGCTTCAAATTGATGGGAAATGAAAGTCCCGCACATTAGTGGTAATACTTGAGCACAGCTCTTAAGAATCTTCGAGCTGCAGAAGGGTGCTCAGTACGCGTTGACTCCTTACTATTGCCCTCAAGTAAACAGTGCAAACCATGACCATTTTAGTCCTCTTGTTGTGCAAGTCCACTAAGATTCTTCGTTGCGCTTCATGGTGGTAAGGTTACTTGTGAATTTAACACTAGGATGTGAATAACTTACTGGACAAGCGTACCCAAGATATCGAGTGCATCGATTCTGGTATTATCGTGGTCAGATTCAACGAGGATCTGTTCGGTATGCCGTAATGGTGAATTTGATGTCCTCGATGGATGGTCAGGCCTAGGACTCACATGAAGCGAGTTCACATGGTTGAACTTTGTGGGGTGAAGTGTAATCAACTTTGTTGTTGCATCTTTCGAAACTTGATCCGCCCTTAACTCGATGACCTGAGTATCCTCCGAGTCCTCAAAATTGGTAAAGTCGATAGCGGAGCAGTTGATACGAAGCCTGAGTTTCTCTGGTCCTCGTTCCTGCGCTTGAATGACCAGTGATCGTACACGAACTGCCTGGTTAAACTGCGATGACCTGCATCAACGCTGCCTAGTTCAATGTGAAGTGAATAGTACCGTGACATACTTCAATGTTCAATAGCAACTCTGCGTCTGCGTCGCTATCAAGGTATGCAGGCGACGTGTTTCGTGCTTTCGAAGAAAGTATGGACTGCAACGTGTATTCGTCTTTCTCATTCAAGCATTGTGCTTTGGCAATGTGCTCCAGAAGGGAAACCTACAAATCAGCGAATCAATGATGGACTGGGGTGCAAATGGTTATTCTCAACATCTTGCATGCCGCTTTTTGAAGATGCCATAGCGATAGTGATGACAATAAAGGATGATCAACGGGCGTGGATAGTGACAAGCACTATTTCTGGGCGTTGGAACGCCAGAGTGGCACATGTTATTGATTCTCTCATTACTTATTAACACAGTCAGGCTGGAAACCATCCACAGCATGTAACATCCAGAGTACTAATATTCAAGTGATCAGCCGATAGAAGCCGTTGATAATAATTAAGAAAGGGCAGCCATTAGGAAAAAGGAGAAACTCGACAATGAAATTGATAGTAATCATTCCAAAAGTTACTAGCATATAACACATTCGTCTTTAGCTTGCTGTCGCGTCGGACGTCCAACGTTGGAGCGCTTATTACCCATACGCTTCATCTCCGTCAGTCGGTTCATGGCTCGCTTATTCCCTTGCGCTATACAGGACTTTGAGCCAAAACAGTGTGCAGATAATATAACGCTTATACACACCTGCTGCTCTCATATACCACCTCTTGGCGAACTCGATATCCTGCTTGATTCCGATCCCCACTTCGGCATAGTACCCCACAGCATACTCCGCTTTGCTCAAGCCCTTGTTGGCAGCTTTGCGCGCCCACAAATACGCTTCAGAATCGCTCTGCTTTAACACACCCTCACTCCCTGTCAGATACCATCCACTGAGAGCCAGCTCAGCCTCGGCGTCCCCTTTCTCTGCTGCCTTGGTGTACCACGCTATTGATCGCCTAGGATCGACAGGGCATGTCAGCGTGCCGTACTCGTAGCATTGTCCGAGCTTGTACTGGGATTGCGTATAACCTAGGCGGGCTGCTTGCTCACATAATGACTTGGCATACGCAGGATCGTGAATAACCAATTGTGAGTTGGGCATTTCGTGAAGCATGGCGAGTTCGTGAAGTGCATGTGGATTTTCCTCGTCGGCTTGCTCTGCAGCCCGTTTCAACCAGTTGATTGCTTCTCTTGGGTTTTTTTGCTCTCCCAAAGACCCAAGAAGAAGAATCATGCCCAGCTTGTACATTGCGGCAGTGTCACCCAGTGATGCTGCTTTCCGATAGAATGCAGAAGCCCGCTGCGGGTCCCGTCGTGTGCCTGCTCCAATCTCGTTACAGACAGCGACGCGGTATGAAGCTGCTGCGTGATTCTGTTTTGCGGCTTGTAGATACAAGTGATACGCGCGCTCATGGTCTACTTGGAGACCCAGAGAACCTGTCCCAAAACAGTTGGCCAGGAAGAACTGTGCTTCATCGTAAGCTTCTTTCTGCTCCGCTAATCGACGAATGGTCTTGAGAGATTCTTGGAGGAGCAAATCACGATACTTCTTGACAGCCCGTTGGTCCTTAGCATCCGTTCCTATCTTCTTAGCAGCATCTATGAGATATTTTGCATACAAGAAATGAGCCTCAGGGTCTGGATCAGCCTTAATACGCTGTCGGTACTGGTCGATATATTCCTTGGTGAATGGAGGAGCTGTAAGATCAACCGCCTTCGTTTTCTTGGTGCGTGGATCAACTGATGTGGAGGCAGAACGCTGTAACGGTGAGGGTCGAAGCTCAAACTCGGGATCATCCAGTCCTTGGGGCACTGACGGGTTAGGTGGACCGCCGTAGGGCAACATCCCAGCACTACCGCCATAGGGTCCTGAACCGGGGGGAGCAAGATAGGGTGTAGATTGGCTCACGGGAAGGGATGCTTGGCTTCCATACGCAGGACCGGCGGGATAAACTGGCATGTGGTGCTGTGGTGGCGGAGGGCCCATACCGAGGACGTCAGATGCGGCAGCATATAGGTAGTCATATTCATCCTGACGAGAGGGGCCAGGGTGTGTAGGACCTGGACCAGGAGGATAGTAGGGGGGAGGCAAACCAGCCTGTGCGCCCTGCCGCCCAACTTGAAACTGTCTCGGTGGATAGGGCGGGGTTTGAGAATAGGGTGCAACGGAACTTTCTGAGGAAGGGTATGGACTTTGCCCTTGGTTGTCGTAATTATGCATGTCAACAAGATCTGTATCCACGGAGAGGCCACTATGGCGATCGCTGGAGTAAAGCGAGGCTTCATCGACTGTGTGCGAACGTTCAGCTGGATGTCGAAGTCGTAGAGGGCGGATAACATTCACGTTAGGCGCTGATGGCAATGTGCTCGCATATCGCGGTGGGTATGGACCGCGCTGACCGGGGGGGAGGGATTGCATTGACATGGAAGTTCCTGCACGAGGAACAGGGTCAGAGCTGTATGACATTGCGCTTGTCCCCCGGGGTACGGGGTCGCTTAAGTGCATCGCGTTCATGTTATCTACGAGAATTGAGGGATTAAAATTGGGCAGTGGTGGTACGTCGTCGTATTCTGATTTTTGACTGTGGGAGGGTAGGGAAGGTACGGAGAGATTAGTGTGGCGTGTAAAGGCTTGAGACGACAGAGCAATAAGCAACGATAAGGCAACGCAGCGCTTGAACATCACTAACCAGGGTTTGGGAGATGGTTGTGTGCACCATAGTGGTTAGCAGCAGGGTTTTGTAGTGTGTGCTGTGCCGGTGCCCAGTTTTGTTGACCGTTCGGAGGTATTCCGTTGTGATCCCATTGAACCCTCTCAATGGGTAGGTGATCTTGTGAGTCGTGCTCGGGCTGGTCATAGGCCAACGATGAGTCGGGGTCGGACATGATTAGCAGAGCAGAATAAGAAGCCGACAGATAACTGTTGTCAGAGAAAAACCTGTTGAAACAGGCGTCTCAGTCAATAACGAGCACTGAAAGAAAACCTTGAAGACTATGAACCACGATGATGATGAGACTATGCCAACCAGCAAAGGCGGGCTAACGCCAGACTTGTACCAGGCAGAGGATTAATGCCAGCAAGAGTTACCGTTACCGAGGTCGTCCGAGTTGATTTCCCAGGGCAAATGAATCAAACTAGTAAGTCCATTTATTGTGTTCTGCTAAGGACAGCATGACACTCTTAATGGTTCACATAATAGCAATTGATCATGGAGAAAGGACAATAAACTTCTAGTTAGGCAGTTACCTCCATCGCTTGAGTTGTCTCCAGCGGCAAAGTGGTATGAACTTCAGTCTCCTGTTCCTCGACCTTAGTCACTTCTTCGCATCCTAGGGGTGCGTCTTCTATAGACTTCATCTCAACATCTTGGGGATCCCCTTCTGGCTTCAAAGACTCGGCTTTCCAAACCCACCTTTCCATCACCCGCTCTATCCGCTGCCTTTCCACCCCGTTTTCAGTCTTCCTGACTTTGATCATCACATCTTTCGTTTTCTCCACAGTCGCCCGTTCCTCCTGTTCCTGACCTTCAAACTCTTTGTTCCACTCCGTCCATTCTCGTTCCCATATATCTGATGTCCTTGGAGGATGAGTATTCACGACCCGTTCGTCTGATTCCCGGGGAAGTTCGTTGACAATGTCCCATCCCTTGGGTTGGAAGTTCCTGAACTGTACGCTCACAGCTGCACTAGCGGGCGATCGCTTCCGTTTATGGCCATTCACCATATTCTTTCTGACCGGGCGCCCGAGGTCCTCATCATCGCTCGTCGCTCCCGCTGCAAGCCGCACACGCCACCTCAGTTCACGAGCCATCGCTGGTGCATCCTTCACGCGATCACTTGGGACGTTTTCCTTGGCTTCCCGCTTGGCTACCTCTGTCCCGCGTTCCATGGCTTGTGACTCTGACACGAGAAAACGGGCAAGAGCTTCAAGAGATTCCAGAACACGAGGAGGAAACTCCTCTTTCGATTTGAGATCTCGCAAATATTTGTCGCCTACATACCAGCAGAGCCTGAATATTCGATAGTTAGAAAGCTTAACAGAAATGAAGAAAATTCTCACTTGACAAACAACGGAAACCTGAATTTTTTTGGCACGTGCGTTGCTTTCTCAATGTCAATCACTTTCAGTTCTGTATCAAGATGGCCAACGTCAGTCTATGGCATGAAAAAAGAGTAGCAAGAAGCCAACCCACGCGTTGCAATGTTGTAAGAGTGTAGGAAATTTCCGCCAAAGACTAGAGAATCGACTGGGGTGTGCTAAAAGAACAGCTGATCTTTAATAATCTTGGAGACGATAGCAACGGAGGTGCTCACCACGGCATGTATCCACCCTGTTGGTATTATCATCGTGTTGCCTGCGTGAAGAGTGACCTTCACCACCTCATCTACCATGTCACCTAGCCAGACATTGCTTTGCATCTCAGTCCCAGACCATCGTTCGTACGCTTGTAAATTGGCTGGCGTGGGTCGTATGAAATAGAATACCTGGGGTAAACGCCCGACCTGTCAGAAGGATGGAGCATGTAGTTCAGAGACCGACCTTGCATCCACGAAGTATATGATAATACACTGACGAACCAGCAAAATCTACGTGCCAATCCTATGTCCGAATTGTAGAGCACCATCACTTCACAAAAGTAAGGATCACTCACTGTCCACGCGGAAGCAACGCCCATGAGACAATACAGCTGCACCTTTGGGTATGCATGCCCCTTCCCTTTACGTGTACTTGGCCAGAATTTTTCAACCCAGTCCAATTCTCTCACAAGTCTTGGGGGTAACACCTGGTCTGCAAGTTTCGTCCCAGAAATCTCCAATGATATCACGTTACGAATTTTGTCGCGTTTGGAAGGTTCTGTGCTATAATATTCGGCCCAACGCCCTAACGTCCATCCAGGGGAATTTGACTGTGAGGCAACATCTAAGCCACACGTCAGTAACACATACACTCTGTAACGAACATACTCACCAATGACTTCTACAGGCGTTTCAGGGCCAACTTCATCTGCGACGTCTTGAACCGAGAATTCGGGTGGAGGCATCTTCATTCGCAGTCCCTCCGGATTCTCCACTACAATTGGTTCACGCATCGCGGTTTCATCGTTCTCCAACCATTCCAGGCCCACGTCTGCACCCTTCATTCTCCTGAAATTGTCGTCCTTGATCGGCTTGCTTTGGATGACCCGTAACCATCTACTGGGGTCGGATTCAACCCCTGCGTTGAGGTTCGCGTAGTCTAATTGCGTGCGCTTCCGTGAGGACTTGCGTGCAGGAACCTTGAGCGTCATCACACGCGACGGCTTCTCTATCATGCATGGCCCACAGAACCTGTTTCGTGATATCCATTATTAGATAGACCATATACAGTGGAATCACGTCTAGTGTGCACCATTTGTTAATCAACTCGAGGTCACCACCGTCCCCTACGCATGCCCAATGAAACCAAATCTTGCAGGCGTCACAGCGTATCCAGCTGCTCTTTTCTCCATGCACGCCTTCTCTACATGATGGACATACATCTTCATCTGTCTTGATTGGTGTGGATTCCGCTTGCGTGGGCTCTAGCTCGTCCTCCATCGGTGTCAACGACGAACGTGACGAGCTTGGTGAGCGCTCTGGTGACTTTTGAGTTGCCGAACGTGTAATACGACGTCGACTCCGAGCCATCCGTTGCTTATAATGTCAAGAAGTGTTTGTCAAAAATTCTGAGCGGACGTCGATCGCGAGCCCCGAATACAACTCTAGGAGAAGTGATTATCTAATATTAATATTTCCTGCTGAGGCTTGTTACCAAAAATATCGATAGTTATATAATTAGGAGATCCTTTTATTGTTCGCCTCAAGGAGTGTGAACATCATATCGGTTCGTTGCAGTCTCTTTGACCTTTAGTGCTGAGCTACCATCTTAATCGCGCGTGCTGCTTTCAAATTTACATTTGTGCTCAAATAAACGCTTTCCTAACTGATGTAGTACAATTTCATCGTAATTCTATTGACGGGTGGCAGTAAGATACAAACCACTTTATAAACAAGCAATCTTTCGTCTTTCTTCCCTCCTCGAATTACTTCTCAGTTAGCTCAGCCACACCAGGTAGGATCTTAATGTTAATCAGTTAACTTGGTTCAGGGTGACGAGACATTGTAGTTCTCACCTTACCCTCCAACAACTCCAGGCTAGCACCTCCACCTGTACTGACGTGACTTATCTTGTCCTCAGCGTTGTAAAGAGCTGCAACTGTTGCAGTATCACCACCACCGATGATGACGGTTGCGCCCCTCTGCGCAGCCTCGACGTTTGCATCGAGGAGAGCTTTTGAGCCCTTCGCAAAAGCAGGGAACTCAAACACACCAGGAGGACTATGGACATTGAGATAAGATATGTCTCCGGAATCTTTATACGTACCCGTTCCATAGTATGGTCTTGGCCTCAAGTACTGTCTGGCGAAACAGCTCGCGGCTCTCCGGGCCGGCATCAAGGCCCATCCACCCAGCAGGAATGCCTTCAGCAGCAGTTGCAATCCCGGTCTGCGAGAACAGTCAACGCAAATAGCAGACCTGAAGCGAAATACACACATTTGCATTTTTGTCGAACTTGTCGGCAGTGATGTAGTCAACCGGGAAAACCAGTTTTACATTGTTCTTGTTTGCCTTGGCGACAAGGGCTCTAACCTTTTCAGAACCGGCTTGGTCGAAAAGGCTGTCTCCAATCTTGGATAACGCCGTGAGTGACGCGTTATCAAAAATTACCCGTAGTACTCACGGACACATCATCCAATGTCTTTGCGAACGTGAACGCCATGCCCCCGCAGATAATAAGAGAGTTGACCTATTCAAGCAAGCGCGGAAATCCTAAGTGATGAACGACGGAATTGCGGCCAAGCAGAAATCACATCACCCACCTTATCCAACATATTCTCAATTAGCTGAATCTTGTCGGACACCTTGGCACCTCCAAGGATAGCGAGGAAAGGCCGGTCAGGGTTCTCGAGAGCTTTTGCGAAGTACTCGAGCTCCTTCTTAACAAGGAAGCCCGCGGCTCGTTGGGGCAATCTAACACCGACCATACTCGAGTGTGCACGGTGAGCTGTGCCAAACGCATCGTTGACGTAGACATCGCCAAGTCTTGTGAGGCTCTCCCTGAACTCCGCAACATTGACAGGGTCAGCCTTGGTTTTTGTACCATCTTTGTTCTTGACGGAACCCTCCTCCTCAATATGGAAGCGGAGATTTTCGAGGAGGATGACAGAGCCAGGTTCGGCGGCGTTCACGGCCTTCTCAACCTCAGGGCCCACGCAGTCACGGAGGAAGATCACGGGCTTTCCGAGGTGCTTCTCGAGCTCGCCAGCGACTGGTCTGAGAGAATACTTCTCAACAACCTTGCCATCTGGGCGGCCGAGATGGGACATGAGGACAACGGTCTTTGCGTCTAGACAGATAGAACGATTTTCTTTGTGACGGCACTCTATATAAATACATAGCACTGACCATTGTCGAGAGCATACTTTATGGTGGGCAACGCTGCCACAATACGCTACAGCCTTCTCAGTAAGGATACATGTGTGACGAGGGGAGCACTCACAGCGGGATTGGTAATTTTGCCATCCTGCATAGGAACGTTGAAATCAACGCGGATGAGGACACGCTTGCCCTTGAGGTCGAAATCCGTGATAGAGAGCTTGTTCGACAGAGACATGGTCGTCGTAAACTTTAGGATCAGTGGGGCGATGATTAAATAATTAGTGATCGAAGGGTTTACGGTGCCATTTATCTTATCAGGACAGATAAGGTGCAGATTTCCCACGTCACCGCTGGACTGTCCATGGACCTTCTCCAGATCAAATTCTCTCCGCGGCAGTATGTTGTCCCTTGGTCGCGTCTGTTGTCGACCACAATGACTGAGTCTTCCACAAACTCCCTTGGCCTTGATTTCAACAACCTTTCTATCAAAGAGACAGCTGAACTTCCTCAGACAGATGCAGATGAGTCACAGACGGTAGAAAATCAGCCAGCAGATGTAGAATCCAGGGATGTGAAGGAGAAGAAGAAGCCTTATGTGAACCCTGAGCGCGTCAAGACGGGCGGAGCGCAGAGGGTATGCAATGCCAGGACAGTATGACATGTCCTGCTAACCGGTTCATAGGAGAAACTTAGTGAAGAAGCTCTTGCTGAACGTATGCAACGTATCAAGGAGCAGAACGAGAAGATTAAACAACGGAGAATTGTAAGTGGCACGCATGTTCGCAACGTCAATTATCTATCATAATATAATTAGGATGTACAAGCGGACGAAGACGCTTTCAAGAAGACTCAGGAAGCCGACCGTGTGCGCCAAGCCCATCAGCGCAAAGTGCAGGAGGGCGTTGACCGCACCCGTGAGCAGAACGCTCGGAGAAAATTGGACAAGATTCAGAATCGTGAATGGGACTCTGGAAAGTCCCCGGGTGATTGGAAACAGGCGAGGAACTCTGCTCCAGCTGATGGAACTGCGGCAGCTCCAAGTTCCTCGCCATCTGAACATAGGGGAGGGAGAGGTAGAGGACGTGGCAGGGGGGGTCCATCGAGAGGTCGCGGGCGCGGGCGCGGAGGACCATCTTTAGCTGGATTTTCTAGCCCGGTCAATGGCACTCAAGTTGCCGATACCTCTTTGTCCACCAACGAGGAAACCCCCGTCACGTCTGAGGAAACTGAGGCCGTTGGAATTGCTTCATGATATAGGGCTATCTTCTGTTTTGTATGGATACCATTTGATTTGGCTTATGGCTCAGATGACGATGACCTGTACGACTCGCGCTTTTTGAAATCAGGGGCGTTGTTGACTTATTGTACCTCATGACCTATCCTCACCTGCATTTTTTCTTAGCTGCCTTGTTAGCATTTATAATGTGAATGCTGCGTATAACGTTTCCATCCCTGACAATGGTTTTTTTTGGAGTTAATTTATGTCGTGTCGTCATGTGAGTGGTGTCATGGTGCTTCCCCTTCCTCGTCTTGGGATAAGGATGCTACAGGTAAGCACCCGTATTCAATATCACAGGTTGCTCAGCATGGTATAGTTCACAGGCCAATTCTTCGACTTGCAAGACAAACAGTCTGATACTTATTTTATGTATTCCACTCCTGACTTGGAATAATAAGAACCTCATGATTTAGTCCATCATTGAAATCCAAATTTTGCTGTCAAGTCTTATACTCACACATCAGCAGTATTGGAGTTTTCCCTTAAGGGAGATTGAAATCAATATGTAATTGGAAGATTATGGATTTTCACTTCAAATTTTGACATTGGAATAAGAAGACAGTCACCACAGGGTTAGAGATATTTAAGATGGGTTTTAATGTTGTCCAGAATGCAAAGAATGTTTTTAAAATTTGAACTAACATAAATATGGGCATAAAACTTCAAATTTTGTTTGTGTTTTGTGTGAAATCCAAAATATTAAGCTTTGGCAGTCATTTTCCCAGTGACCATATGTCACCAAAAATAAGAAATATAGTTGGAATTTAAGTGTTTGCTTGAATTTAAAGTTTTACTATGACATTTAAACTTGAGAAACACTTGAAGTTTAGTCTGTGGTTACTGTATTAAGTTGTAACAGACAATCAGATTCTGCCAAAGACTTCAAGCTTACATTGGTGACAAACTGTGGTGATGAAAGTTCAAGTTTTGTCTTCAGATTAAATATATAGCCCAATCATCACCCTCCCTTTGCCCACTTACCAAGCAGCACAATATTAAAATTAAATAAATATATTTACATAGACTATGACATGTTCAAAATTTCAGTTGCAAGATAAGGATATAATAATTGTGCTATGGTCAGAAACCCTCCATTGTGCAAAGTGACTGACAACCCATGACACCTTGGCATTTTCAAGGTAATTTTGGAGGTCTGTCAAGTACAACTTTGCTGGAAAATTAGGATACATTGAGAAGGGATTGGTGGTATGGTGGTGATCTAGTGGCAGATGGTATTGTACAGCAAATAATAACTCTCCTGTCAGTGTACTGTAGATATACAGTGGCTCAAAAAGTGTCTCAATGTTTATGTGTTTTCATGTAATTGCTTGATTGTGGGTCAGGATGTGGATATATGACTAAGCTATAGGGAGGTGTCAGAATGCTCTGCTTCCTGGCAATGTTATTGGTCCCTGTAGCGTGTGAATCCGACATCATTGTGCGAAGATATAGACATTTTAATTTGATGACTCATTGGGACACTTTTGACTTTGAATTTGACCAATGCAATCTCTACAATTCTAGTACTTTGTGTGACTTGCTTTTGTCCCAATCACTCCTACCACTCTTCTAGACATATTCTCCATCAATTTAGGGTATATCTTCTTAGTAATCTTATCACACTCCATTGTAACACTGTCCCATAGTTAAAATAGCCCCTATAGTGGATTTTCATACACTACCAGCAATTTCTTGAGTGATACCTAGGGATATTCAATAGGGTTAATGTCTTGGATATGTGCTGGACATGATAGAATAGTAATGTCATGGTCTTTAAGCTATTGGTGACTAAGTTTAGAGGTATATGTATGGTGATTATCTTGTCACAAAATAGTATCTTCTGTATTAACCTATGACTCCTACTTGTTTCTTAGCAGACACTTGTGTCAAATGAAGATTTAATACTCTACTATGACCCTTCTTTCTGTGTCATAGACGATTCCCACTCTATTTCATCCCATATATCCTCCTACCATCAAGTTGTCACCTTCAAACTTATGTGTTTGTTTGACTTCTCTTTATCTTAATGATTCTCCTACCTTCTTCAATACAAATATCTGGCCATCTGATCTCATCCTAAATATTTTAGTCTTATTTAATAGTTATAGCTGTCTTTTAGACATCAGCAGCCTACTAGTATGTATGCTTTAATGTAGCAACTTATTTTTCTTTCTATAGGTCAGAGACAAGGGGTTGTTTTCTTGGTTACAGCTTTAAGATTAACTATCTTGAGAGTCTTACTGACTATTTGAGTAGAGATTATTATAGAGATGATGAAAATAATCAATTTGGTGGCTTTGGTAGCATTATCAGCCTACACAATTACAATATAGCCATCAAGAGATCTTGAGTCATATAGAGCAATCTCGCAAGTTGGTGTCATATCCTGTATTCCAGACCTGATTTCCTATCCCTATCATCACCATCTTTCCATTGTACATGTCACACCTCAGTAGGATTGGTCCTACTACCTCTGTCCATCATCCAATTTGATATCCAGATGTCTGCATCCAGTCTGTACCTCTGACCCCTAAATCTCTAGATTCTGGATTTCTGGACCTCTAAATCCTGACTGAACATCTCTGGACCAATTTTCTGCACTCTTGTCCATATCTCCTTTTAGGCATCATCACTTTTCTAGTCCTCAGATATCTATGTTTCTGTCTCTCAAATCAATCCTGTACCATCCTCATCTCCAAGTTCATTCTCTTATAATCCATGACACTTCAGCATAATATTCCACATGCTTTGTATATAGCCTTAGATGTTTGCTTATTTATGTTTCTAGTGCTACCTACAGTATATAAACCCCTGTAACTCTCAGTACTTCCTTAGTTTAAATATTATATGTCTATTCCCTGCTCACTCTCATAGGACTCAGGCCCTGGCCCTTGTCACTTCTGACTCAGCTTTGGGTTAACTCCTAAGTTAGAGTTCTGCCTATCTGACACTTCAGACATGAGTCCTAACTTCTGTCACCTCTATCTGGACTTTGACTTAATGCCTTAGTCTTAGTTCTTCTGCCCATTCTTCCACTTCTGGACTTAGAATTAACCTTTGTTTACTCTATTCTGAGTCAACCTGGTGTAACTCCAGGCCCAGCATAACACCTTCAAAGAACTGATGAACATCCTTTATGCAAGGATCAACACTCAAGATGCCTCCCTCCTTGCATTGGAAGGCCTTCAGGAGATGTAGCAGCACTGCAAGATCAAGTTAAGATCTTGCAAGAGGAATCAGCCACCTGGAATAAGCTCCTCCGGCATGCTCAAGACAAATTGGGGCAGCAAGAATGTGCTACTGCTGTCCTTCAGGATGCCTACAATGCCATCCGTCAATGTATAGCTAGCCAGTCCACCTCATGCAGTATCTTCCTCCTTCACTAACTCCTTGTATCTGACCAACCTGATGTATGGCACTGGTTAAAGCATGATGCCCATCAACATGGATCAGATGCAGGCCATGGAGGGCTTGTATTTCAACTTGTCATCATCAGTTAGCAACATCAGCAGTGGTTCTACTTTGGGTGGTCCATCTGCTAGCCCATCTATTGGTGCCATTGTCAGCAACTCTTGTTCTGGTGGTGATACCATGGAAGGGACAGTATCAGGTGTAGGCCCCAGGCAGTAGATGTTACGAACTTGGCTAAGTTTACAATGTGAACCTTATGGGGGCCTTCACATATAGGCTCTGCAACCAGTGCCCTCCGTGTACGGTGAAGGTTCATAGCACTTCTTGAGAGATGGGGCTCTCCTTGAGAAGTATTGGCTAGTCTTGTTGGTTTCGACCAACAAGAGTAACACTTGTAATAGGACTAGACTTGGGCGCGATGAGTGACCAAGATTACTTATACACAAGGCAAAGCTCACTAGGCTTCTAGTGGATTCAGGTCAAGACAAAGGTAGATTAAAGCTGGGGACATACAACAGATGATAGCTAGCTTTATATATGTAGTATTGAAGCTGAGCTTGAACTGAATTAGTGGATGAAGGTCAAGTCAGGAGAACAAATGTAAAGTACTATAGAATGCAAGGGAACATATGAGAATAAGTAAGAATGTTCTGTATACTGAGGTAATGGTAATACAAGGCAATGCAGCTGGTAGTCCAAGGGTTATGACAAAAGGGGAGCCATAGGGAGGCTCAGGGGGTAGAGCTGATCAAATGACTTTGAAGACTGGTCACATAACTTCAAGGATAGGATCCAGCAACAACTGAGATAAGTGAGAATACACAGTCCAATGACAATGAGGTGGTAAGGGAAAATGAATAGGGGCCTAAAAGTGTATGTTCTTGTAACAGTAGATAGATTTTGTCAAGTTTGGATCCTGTATGCTATTGTGTATTACTGGCAAGCATTTCCAATGTTTAGTCCCCAACCCATTTTCCAGCATCCTCATGGGCCCACTCAATACTGTTGAGCCACCACTTCAGCATTGTACTGCAGGTCCACCCTTCAATACACTCAACAATTAATTTTTAAACCCATGGGCCTAGCCCTAACATTGGGGTACAACACATCTGCCAGCCCACCTGAGAGCATGGGATGATATTTAAATGTGGGCCCATGGTGGGTTGGCCTGGCTCTCAGGGGAGCATTGTCACCTTGGACTGTCCAACACTATAGGGTCAAGCCACTGAAGGGGCTCACACAAAAGCAGAGTGCAAGAAGGAATAGGTGTGAAACACAAGAATGTGGACATGTATGAGTGTCATGTGAGTGCAGGGCTGCTGCAAATGAGATGAGGATGATATAGAATCACTCCAGATGGACTGGCTAGTGATAAGATGAGGTAGATGTGAAATGTGAACTATGTGAAACTCAGACTACAAGTTGCAAGAGGAAAAATGGAATCTAAGTCTCAGTTGACTAGATACAGGTTGTGTGTTGAGGCATAAAAACCATCCAGTATCTGACTATGGACTCTGGTATATATGAAAATAATAGGTGGTGCTAGGTGCACAGGTCTAGCAAAGTGAAGCAAGTAAGCTATATATAAGTATGTAGTATGTAATAGTGGTTTGGTACCACATGAGGTGTGTAGAATGTTGGGGATATGTCAGATAAAAGGAAGTAACATGGAAAATGCACCAATGGACCTTTGTGGACATGAATAGGATGTGTGGACAAATGATAATGGTGATCTTGAGGTTTGCATGCAATGCACATGAGCACTATAGTGTGAAACCTGCAAATCAAAACAGTGTGTGTCTGGGCAAGACTTGTCCTGTGGACTAGAGCTGGATGGTATAGGGGATGTGTGAGAAGCTGATAGAGAGTGCCTATAGAGGTGCAAGTCTCTACAACTGTGGGAGACTCAAATACTGATTATCCCCAGTCAACTGGTAGTGATCACAAATGCAAGATGCAGAAGTCAACATGTGACCTCCAAGATGCTAAATGCATGTATTAGCACCAGAAGCAACACATGTACAAGAAGCACTACCAGTTCACCCATGTCAGGGTTCTCCCTTGCCTGCAGTGCATGCATGACACCTGCCTCATCTACAACCTTGTCAGTGTCCTGAATGGTAGTCTTCTTCTTTATAATGATAATGGCCCCTTCCACCATAACTTCCTCTGCTTTCTTCTTCCAGTCACTAACAGTCTTGTGAGTGACTAACAATCATGTCTTACACTACAGGCATATTCCCATTTTTCTCCAACAAACATTCAAAAAACATTGATTGAGAAGATAGAAATTTCCTTTCATGTTGCCTGTCAAAACATTGAAAAACATTAATTCATGTGTTAAAGATTTTCTATGCATGGAACATGATACAAAAATTGGACATGTTCCTTCAATGATAATACTGGATTTTTCATCTATTTTCTTTTAAACAGCAGCTTACAATATGGTTAAATTTCTTGTCTGTGTTTCTAAACATATACAAAACATTTGAAAAACATAGTATATTTGGACAAAAATTTAACATTATTGTAAGCTGCTATTTAAAAGACAACAGATAGAAAATCCAGTATTATCCTTGACAGAACATGTCCAATTTTTGTATCATATTTCATGCACAGAAAATCTTTAACACATAAATTAATTTTTCTCAATGTTTTGATAGGCAACATGAGTGGAAATTTCTATCTTCTCAATCAATGTTTTTTGGATGTTTTTTAGAGAAAAATAGGAAAATGCCTGCAGTGTATGATATAGAATATGAAGATCATTCTATTCATTGGGTTATCTATAATGAGAGAATAGGGATGTTCAAAGTTGAGTGCCCACGACCCCCCTTGCCCATATACCACTGCTTGTTTTGTACTTGAACAAATGTATTAGATAATCAATGATAACTTAATACTGTCTGAAAACACATTGCACTCAATGGCATGTCTCCGAACATCATGCGAGCAATACCTTCACTCATATCTCTTGCTTATGGTTCTACGTACTTTGTCTCAGCCAGATATGACTCTTGAAGAGGTAGCAGCACAACAGCATTGTGACTTATCTTGCATTCTCGCTATTCAACAAACTTGTTATCTACAAGAGCACTCCCCTGTTGAAAAAGCCAGCACCCTGCACATTGCTTGGGAATATGCAAAATCTCCATCCAATTATAATTGCTTTATTCACATGCTCTGTGTTTCTCCAATGACCTTTCAAGTCCTGCTCAATCTGATTGAAGGTCATCTGGTTTTTTCCAATAATTCCAACAATGCACAGACACCTGTTCAGACTCAGCTTGCTGTCACTCTCTATCAAATGGGTTGATACAGCAATGGTGCCTCAGTACTGGATATTGCTTGTCTTGCAGGAATTTCTGAGGGTGCAGTAGAGTTGTTCACACAGTGATGCCTTCATGCAATTCAATCTCTCCATGACACTTTTGTGTGCTTACCAACTGCAGAAGAAAAGGAGGTTGAGAAATCTTGGACAGATGACTGGCTCAAATTCCGATGAACTTGGAGGGAAGATTGGGTGATGTATGACAGGACAATTGTTGTTCTGCATACTAAACCAGGTCTCAATGGAGATGCATATTACACATGAAAGTCAAACTATGGACTGAATCTACAGGTACTATATCATACAGTTTTTTTAAACAATATTGAAGTACTTTAACAGGTTGGAAATTTACCATCCAATCTACATATTGTGGACTATGCACATGGCCTGACTGGTTCTGCCCATGATGCCTCTGCCTTTGAGCATACTGCAGCTTCAAAACATGCAGATTGGTTTTTTAAGGACAGTGAGTTTGCCTGGGTAGACTCTGCATATCCAGTCAGTAGTCCTACTATTCCAGTCCACAAGCATCCTGCTTCTTTCATTCCTGAAAATGCTCTATTTGATAGTGCAGTGGCCCATCTCCAAGTATGCTCTGAACATTGCAGGGGCTTCAAGTGACAATTATGTCAAAGTGCCAACATCAGGCAGCTTGTGACTGGATTACAGTGGCCATTATCTTGCATAACCTTGTGATAGATGTTGAAGGGGCAGTACAAGGGGCACACTTTGCTGGGATCCACACTCACACTAATGAACAAGAAGATAGAGGATTGCCTGATATCCTTCCAGGTCAGGTGATTGAGGATAACAGAGAATTGAAGTGACAAAAGCTTGTGAAAGAGTTGATGGCATTTTGACAAATGTAACAAAGTATTTGACGAACTACTATTAATGAGTATATATAATAGAAAGGTATTAAGGAGTGACTAGAAGTTGACCATAAGGCAAAAAAATTATCAAGGGGAAGGCAGAAATTATACTGAGACTTGTCAAAGAAATACACCAATCCCAATCTGGCCAATCTAGAGGGTCATGAGCACATTTCACAGGCTCAGCCTTGTCATGCATCAGTTCACAGAGCTTTTCATGATACTCATCAACATTCCAAATTCCAGCCTCTAACTCTTTGAGCAGCATTTGGTGCTCTTGAAGCTGCCTATCTGCTGTAGCATGAGCATTGATGGCATCTAAACTGGCCCTTTGCATATATAAGAGTAAGGTTAATTGAAATATAGATACAATGTACTTTTACATGTCAATGAGTGTCTCATCAAGGGTGCACTTCTTCTGCACCTTGGAGATGCATTATCTGGCTTTGGTGAGACTGTCTTGCAACATTGACAAAGATTTTGGGGCTCACTTAGTTGTTGGGGTAGGGGTTGACTGCAAAGATGGCAGCAGATCATTCTCCTTTTTGTCGACATCATGAAGAAGTTGAGAATTGTCAGGATAATCTATGATAGCATCAAACAGAGACTCAAAAGATGGTGAAATTCCACAGTGTGCTGCCTCGTTCTGAAGGGCTGTGTGGAGGCTCTGGATCTGCAAAAAATTCTCTGGTGCAAATTCTGGTCCTTCATCGTCACTTGGAGGCTGGTAGTGCACAGTCTTCTGGCCATGTGGGCCAATACTAGTGGTGACAGTGATTGGAGTGACATTTGGATGAGAGAATAAGATTCAATGGAGGATAGGAAAGAATTTGAATTGCTTAACAATTTTATTTGTATAATGTTAGAATTATTCTAGAGGAAAATAAGTAGCATACCCCAGATACACTGTGCTTTTGGGGTTGTGGTTGTGTTGGGTCCATCAGTGGGGACATAGCATTCGAAAAATTCATTGTTGGAGACATTGCCATTCACGTCAGATTGAACACCTTCACAAGGCATTAGGAGATGGGGATAGCTTCATTAAGACCAAGGACTGGGAGGACATTGAGCCTGTTTGGCAGGAGTATGCCCAGGAACAGTTTTGTGAGCGCGTGTACTGTGCATACCAGATTTGATATGTTGACCATCATGATGATAGGTGCTGGGGTGCAGGATGGAGGACAACAGGTCAAGGGAGGTTGCAGAAGAATCAGAAAACCAGCTTTTGAACTCGAAATGGACAGGGATGAGATGCCACTGCTACCGGACATCATGGAAATGAAACTTGAGGAGAAGAAGGCCATAGTGAGGGCTTTTCTTACATCACACTACCATGAGTCTGTCCTGACAATATTGGTGAATTTGTTGAATGCATGACCACAGGAATGTGTTCTGGGAAAGACAAGGCAGTCATGCTGTGGAGTGCCATCACATAAGGTCAGAATGACTTTGTGGAAAGAAGGTATCTTCCGGAGGATGTCCACTTGAAGGAGCCTTTGAAGCTGCAAAACTGGGACACAACTGCCTTGCTCAATTTCTGGTATGCTCAGCAGGAATCAGGCAAAGGTCCTGCATCCCAGTTCAAAGTATGGAAAAACCAAGATGGGGACATGGTACCATCCATTGTATCCAGACATTCGCCCTCTCCACAGACTCATAAAGCGAGGAAGCAGCAGAGGGTAACTGTGCAATGGCCTTAGGATTCATCAACAGAATCCAGGAGTGATGCCAAGAGTGACACTCATCATATTGAGGATGATGTGGATGAAGACCTGGCTGATGAGAGATCACCATGAAAGACACCCAGAAACACAGGAGGTCCAGCACCCAAAGTCTGTGAAGTCCCACATGCAATTCCAAAGCCTCGCCCGGCCAAGTCAGCAAGAAAAACAGGTGCACTACTGACATCACGGATGGGTAACCTCCTGGCTGGGTTAACTGATGAAGCCACTGGTAAGGTGAATGAGGATGTTGACATGGAAGAAACACACATGTCTCTGGCAGCAAAGAGGAGAAGGTGCAAGAAGGCCATGGTTGAACTGTCAGCAAGGACCACCAGGAGTATGTCGCACATGCCAGTAGAAAATACACCTAGAGCAACCAGAGCACAGGGACGGAGATAATATACATATACCATACTGTGCCCATGTATACCACACTATCTGCTGTTATTAATCTGTCCAAGTCCTGCAATGGGAATTCAGTGGTGAATATATTGCTGTATATGCGATTGACTAGCAAGCACTGACATTCCAAGCACCATGTCCAGAGCCCTGAATCCCGGGTTCCAAGTCCCAAGTCCTGAACAGCATGTCCAGAGTCCTGAAATATATGGGCCATGTCCCTGACACTCATGGATTGAATATAGTAATGTGTCTACCATCATAAAGGTAGTAATTTACATGTCACTTGTGTCCTCATATAAGTCTATGAAGGTATCTAATACTTCCAGCATTTTGGAGGTTGATTGTCTTACCCTTTGCATCCTCTGGAGGTCCAAATCTGCTCTTTGGAGTTTGTTGCATATTTCAGCCCATGCCATTCAAAATGGCATGTCAGCCTCTAGCAGTTGTGCTACAGTAGGGTCAGGAATATGTCCCTGACACTGTTGGTAATCGCCCAGGTGATCTCTAATTGGATGAACTTGCACAGCATCAGCAGAAAAATAAATAAATCACTTTGGGCCACTCACTTTTGGTTTGATCATATGAACCAATTGGCATGAACTCCTGAATCATGGCATGGAGGTCTTCATTTGTCAGGTCCGGTTCGGTCAATTGACATCCAGGAGTGGTTGCACACACTTGGAAGATGACATGAATAATTAACATGACAGGGGATGGGGAGACTTACAACTCAGGGGTGCCTCTGGCACCACTGCATGGACCAATTGAGGTTTGGGGGTTGATTTGGTCACTTTGGCAATGCCATGAACAACTGGCATGAGATGGGATGAATAAACTCACCAGTCATGGGTGAGTCCAGTACTGCCAGAGCATCATCAAACTCAATCAAATCACCCTCAGGCCCGAGATACAAGTCTGGGTCATTAAACAAAGTGAGTTCATCTGCTTGAGCAGGAAATGATTGATCTGGAAGTGTTTAATCAATATGCAGAGTGAGATGTTGAATGGTTGAATTGAGAATGTACTGGGAATTGCATCCAACACATCTGGACCTCTTGATGAGCTATAATCAGAATCCAGCTCTTCATCCAGCCCAAGGTACACATCATCAAGTAGATCTGACACATGTCCGGTCAATTGAATGAGATGCCACAAACACACATACCTAGCGACATCTGGGATTCAGATGAGTCATCCACATCCATTGAGGTGCATTCAGTGACCGGAGGGTCATGGAATCTTACTGCAGATTGAGTGTCCATGATGTCTGAGGAACTGATGAACTGATTAATCACTGATAACCTCCAAAATCAGTGCATGGCCAGTGATTGCCAAAAGTTGAACCACAACCAAACAAAGACAAACAATCAATGATTTTCAACATCATCCTTCAAGCATCTGATTTCCTTTGCAACCTCATCCCAGTGATAACAGATTTCAACCTGCTTTCAAGCTTTTTACTTTTTTCATCTCAAACACAATGTCTGCTCCAGTTCAAACCTCACTGGCCAGTCTCAAGGCAGCCACTGCTCAGCTTGTGGATATCATAGCTGGGGCTCAGCACATTCTGGCCAGCACAGGTGAGGCCCATCTTGCCCTCACAGCAAAGGCCACCACTCTTGTGGTAAGTACAATTTCTGCATGTGTGAGACAATTGGTTTCACTGATATCCGGGTAGGCGGCAATTGTCCAGGACTTTCAGAATGGGCCTTACATGCCTGGCATTGTGGCTTCCTGCTCCAAGGAGTTGCTGAGGGTGAGGTCCATGACTCCCCAGGTGTGGCCCAACTGGCACAGCATTGGCCATGATAACTCCCGGGTGTCCAAACACCCCTGGCGTCCTAAGGTTGTTGCCTGGGAGGCATTAGGTGACAATTCCTGTGATCTCCCTGTGATGCCCAATCTGTCCACCAGCCCACTCACTGTTGACCTTCCCTCCCCACCCATCGTTCCCTCTCCTCTCATCCTTCACTCCCCTCCTGGACTTCCTGCCCCATGCATTACTGCTGGCCCAGTTGCCGGGCCTTCCACCACCATGACCTCTGAGTTCTGGAACAAAGGCAAAGGCAAGGCAATCAATGATTCCCTGGGGTTGGAAGTGGGGGGGAGCAGGAAGCACAAGTCCCCTTTGATTTTGGGTCAGTCTTCCGAACCTCCAAAGTCCACCATGAAGTCTCACAAGTGGGTCAAGTCAACTCCTGTTGTGAAGTCGAGCCTGGTGGTGGAGTTAGAAAATGATGATGACACCATTATTAAGGTATGTCATCTGTTTCATTTTTTTTAACTTCTCTCAATCTTTTGCAGCTGATTTTAAGTGGAGTTCCGGAGGTCATCCTTCTCTGGTCCTCCACAATTGTTGTAAGAACGTCCCAGTCACCTCAATCACCCGGTTCCCCCAAGAAGCAATCATTTGGCCCTGCATCAGTGAGTCATATTCATTCATCTGGAACTCAGAGACATGCTTAATTGTCCACAGCTCACTGCTGGCAGTCGTCTGGGTGTTCCAGTGAGTACTGAACAGTTGTCTGGACATCATGTGTATCCTTACAAATTTACAGGCAACCTCTGGCAGTCATCCAGAGGACATCCAGCCTTCCAAGGCTAAGTCTGGCACCTCTGCGGGTGATCCCCCTGCAATTCCTACATTCAACATTATGGTTCCCAGCCCAGTGAGTGCTATTTTTAATTCCAGGATGTCTATCAACTCACAGATGCCACAGAACAACCCCTGCCATTATTGCTCCAAGGAGGAGTGGCCCTGCCAAGGTCATTTGGACAAGAGGACAGGTGCTCCCTGTCTGTCTTGCGTCCACTGTGCCACCAAGAAGCTCAAATGTCAACCTGCATCCATGGGATCCCTGCCCCCATACACTTGCAGTAGAGGTAAGTCCACCAGCTGTTGAACCCACTCCAAGACACCTGGCCCTAAGGCTCCATCTGCCTCACAGTCAAGGGCCCAGACCCAAAGTCAATCCCATGGCCCATCCCGCCCTCTGGCCACCCCTGCCCCTGCCACACAAGAGGTCCAGTCATGTGGTTGCAGGAAGACCAACAATGACAAGGAGGGAGCTACTCCTGCCCCTGCCCCTGCCCCTCCTGGTGAGTGACCCGAATTTTTAATGACCATTTGACTTTATTTTACATGTAGCTATTGCGTCCTCAAGCTCCAGAGTACCTCTGGCAGCACTCAACATCCCCATGCTGGATCTTCATTCCATGGCCATCATGATTCGGAATAGTGCAGCTTGAATTGCACTCTTGGAGGCTCATGTGAGGGAGCAGGATGCTACGATTGATACCCTGCAATGCCTCCATGAGAGCCTCCAGCGTAAAGTTGTTGACTGGCACCCATCATTCCCACTTCTGGACTCTCCTGCCCCTGCAACATTTTTGCTTGATCAATCCATCACTCCATCCATGTCTCCCCTCCTGTCCACACTTCCAATCCTCATTAACTTGGATATGGATGTCATGGAACCCTCATCCTTGAAAGTAGAAGATGGATCTGACATGGTTTGTCTCATGTTTGAACCAAGCCCAGTTCAGCCTGAAGGTCCACAAACGTCCAGTGAAATTGTGGACCCAG
>QLOO01001517.1:0-22864 GCA_003313855.1 Suillus sp. MG131 | reverse complement strand
CGAATGGTTAGTGATAGCAAGAGATCAATGCCAATGTCACTGACGATCCAATAATATTGCCTGTCTGCGCCAGTGTGTTCATCATAGCAATAGCAACGGCGCGCTTCGCAGGTTCTCTGGCGAAAGTGTTGTTGATCCACCCTAAGAGCACCATGTATCCAGCAGAAACTTGAGCCATCAGGAACCTGTACGTCTGAGTACAAGAGTGGCGCCTCCGAGTGGCAATACCACTTACAGTGAGATATAGCGCGCAGCTTTGTTCATTGTAAACATCGACACCATGAATGCAATAGCACCAAGTGCATTGGAGGCAACAAAGTATCTATAACGCTTCTGCTTCATGTCAGAGTACCTGATCTCCATAAGATGCGATTTCTGATAGAAATGATTCACTAACCATGTAAGAGCGAATGCGACCATACCCGCGAATACCCACGGAGGAGCACAAAGCAGCAACGTCACGGTCGTGTCATATCCCAGTGTCGCGCACAATGTTGGGAAGTAAGCGGAGAAAGACTGCCCCACTAACTGGAACATAGCCGCAACTGAAAACAACCACACCTTTCGGTCAGACAGAGCATCCTGCAGTCCTTGCATGGCTGTCTGCTTCCCGAGCTCGTCCGCCTTACCATAGCTATCTTGTGCAAGGCGAGAGATAGCAAGTGCGCTTTCCTCCGGGGTGATCCACTTGGTGTTGTGTGGGAAATCAGGGAGTAGGAACATTGCGCAAATCGCAATCAAGATGGTGACACCGCCTTCAATGTAAAATAACCATCTACACATCATTCAGATCCAAGAAGCAATAGAGACGTTCGTCACTTGCCTCCATGCAGCTTGTCCAAGTTTGCCCTCCATGCTGTGGAGTATAGCAGATGCAAACAATGATCCGAATGCAGCGCTGAGAAAACTTCCACAAGAAACAAGAGTGACTCTCAAGGCGATCTCGTCCCGTTTGTACCATTTAGATATAAGAAATATCATACCGGGGAAGAAGGGCGCTTCAGAAAAGCCAAGAAAGAAACGGGCAACAACAATTCCGGTAAAACTTGGTCAAACTATTAGAGACTGGATCTGAGTGATGCAAAACAAGGATGTGTACTTTGTTGTGAACCCTGAGCACGATTATCAGCCGTCTTCGTGTATGATTAGTGTTGACAAACCTGTTAATACTGATATTAGACCCCATGTTATCATACAAGATGGAATGATGACAGAAGGTCTCTCCAACCAGTGCAGGAACATGTTCCTGGAGGAAGTTACGTTCAGCTGTCTCTTGATGAAGGACGAAACTCACCCTGGCACTTGCATGCTAATGTATCCAGCATATAGGACAGACAAAGCTGCAGCATATTGTTGCCCATGCAAGTGCAGATCTTGTTCAAAACCTTGTAACCGAGCGTTGCTGTAGATGTCATGAAATTGATGAAAGTACAACGGTATGTGACGCACCTAATATTGGTTCTGTCAATCTAGGGTGCACAATAAGTACCACAATGAAGTTCGCAAAAATCCCAGACCCACCAGGTTCAAGGTATGTAAAATCAATAGTATGGACATACGTAAATCAAGCTTTCTCAGTAATCTCCTCTCGGGACCATTGCGTGGATGACAGGGGACACCGGTAGACAAGTCGTTGATTGTGACAATGGTGTCAACCGGATTACTGAGAGTAGCCATCCTTAAGGAGTAAGGGGAAAACACAGCATGTAGGCTTACATATATTGGCGATACGCAGGTGAGAAAATGGTGCGAATTCGATTAGAGTCCATGAATCGACACCATCCTAGAGATGCGCCGGATCAGCGGCCCTGGTAATTGGTTTGTCCAGATGGTCGTGCTCAAGGATGAAGCAACACGTCGCAACGAGATTGTAGCCATCATCCGGCTGTTCGGAAGCCCCGTGCCAGGGCCAGCGGATGAACACGTATCCTAAAGACATCAATGTATACACACCTAGTAAATGTTGATGGGACTGACACTTGTCGCGACGGCCTGGATTTTAACTAATGACAACCTGCGAATTGTTGTAGAGTCTTGGTCGAGACTCGTCTGAACTGCTGATATATGTACAGTCATCGCTGTATCCCTTCTCCCATAAAATAAGAGGATATTTAAGATATGCTTTACCTCGCGAATATCCCAAAAGTCGAGAAGGGGCGGAAGCCCGCGAACTCCGAGCTATTGCGAATTGAGTTGACGTCATGGATCATGATGGTCACGAGAATTCGGGCCACGGAGCAGATATGACAGACAGTATGTATTGAGGAGAGGTACAATTCCACCCCTATGCTGATACTTCTGCCTATAACATTAGGCTCACGCACGTCCCTTATCCGAAGCCTGGAGCTTATTGATTCCATAAATCTGAGAATCCTGAACTTCGCTTTGCTACGCACGATTGATATGGAATTGACTGAACCATCATGCTGAGCTTGGAGCCAGCGGCCGTTCAACACTGCAATGGCTCAAAGCCTTCAACCTAAGATAGACGGTATAAACCATGGCAAGTCTGTTGAAATGAGCATCTGAGGCGCAGCCGCCGGGCATGACAAATATCTAAAACCACGGGTTCAGCAATTTGAGATTCATTGGGGCAGTATTCCAGGGGATCTACTCCGTTTGAGACAGACATTCCTACTCCGGATGAGCTGCAGCCGTCACGATCGCAATGTTCGACGTCGGAAAAAAAGGAAGTCGCCACCGCCGCAGTACTGATCAGGACGAAACATCTGTGTTCGTGTTATGGAAATCCAGACCCAAGACGTGGCCTAGTCTGCATGATATTGCAACATGGTTACTACCCAGTGCGAACCTAGTGATGAATAACAAAGGATTCGAACGCGTAAATAAGCATCAACAACGCGGTCGAACGAGCCGTCTTGAATGTCAGAAGCGTCGAGCTCTCGTCTCTTGTATCGTGGCTCACTCTCCCTTCCAGACTCTTATATCCTCTTAGATGGACTCACATTCTCAGCAAACCTTCTGGCTAACAAAGACCTCCTCCACAACCCGCTCGCACTAGCACTCGAGAGCATGCGCGGTCGGCCCTCTCTCAGACTTAAAGGCACGGAATCGCTCAAGAATATATGCATAGACCCTTCAGATGATATCTGTATGTATGTGAGCACATCTAACTCCCATAACACCCTATTCACACCCAACAGGGACATCCATCCATCCGCAACCCTCTCTCGCGTCTACTTTGAAAATATACTCTGCTTATCGCATCTATCTCCTGATGGGCGGACGGAAATAGGCGTGCGTGTAGCCTTGGGGGATACTGGTACATTTTCTCCTGGATTCTTCTGATCAGGACTGACTGCCATTTGTAGATGGTCCAGCAACGACAGACATACTGATATTTGGGAAGAGCTTTTCGTCGCTGACTACTCCATCCCTTAAAATCCACGTTGCACGCATCGCTCCCGCTACCCGTGCTCCCCGCCCAGACGATCCCACACCCCGAAAACCGCCTCAGCATCTTCTTACACGCACACAATCAATCGGGGAACTCGCAGCGAACACGAGGATCAAAGTCAAAGGAGATGATTCAGAGGTGGTGAGACGGGCAAGAGAGGTGATGCTGCATTTACCGAATTCGAAACAACGAGGGCGAGGAAAGGACAAGGACAGAGGCGGCACTGTATTTAAAGTACCCGCGCTCCCAGCAAAGAAAACTAATCACGCGCCAGACGCAGACGTTTTCGGACCCGTCAGTGATGCTAAGGGTAAATTGCGCGCGGTGGATGAAGGAATCGGGGATATAGAGCAGGAGAACAAATCTGTCTGTTCAACCCTCTTCCATATTGTCCTTTTGTTGCGCTCAAACGTCGCATTCCACAGATCATTAAGAAATTCACTGTAAGACACCTTGATGCAGCCGGCGTGTCCAAGGCGCATCCGGAGTTTAAGGAACTCTTTGGGTTCGTGTATCGTGGCACAGCTTTTGCTCTTGTACGTGAATGTATTCTTCTTGGTGGTTGCGTACTTATTTCTTGCTGTCTCAGAGAGCCACGATGAAGAAATCCCCTGTGAGTGCGCGAGCTCTAGAGACGCTTGTAGAAACACACATTAAGCTTTATGTTACATCACCCACTTGAAAAGAAGGGCTCTTTTCTAGCTAGAGTCGCACTCCCAGCAGCATAACATTCGCATACAGCATGGAATTATATACCCCGGTCAGAAAAACTATGAAGGACTATAATGCCACTACATAAAAATGCATGAAAGCTCGTCTACTGAATGGAATTAAGCCATTAGTTTCTAATATATGATAGTCATAGATATTGATCATCGCATGAAAGAACGCCTGCAGAATAACATCGAGCCATTAGTCCGATATAAGGTAGCCATAGATATTGATTATCGCAATAAGATATGCAATAAGATATGCAATGCGATATGCATGGACAATCAATGGTACATGAATCAAAATCCACTCGAAAGCATTAGGAGTCGATGCATCAAGCACCGCTCCCCACAGTAGCAGCAGCAGCAACAGGTCCCGGATAAACACTCCCCACGATCTCCTTAAACGCCCTATCATCCTCGTACCTCTCCCTCGTCTGCGTAACAATAACCTGCAATATAGGCCTGGGACTCTCGGTAATATGCACGTCATCTTCGTCCCTCTCAAAAGTCGAAGATGTGCTGAAACAGTTGAGCGCTTGGAGCACCGGGCTCGTAGGGCGCGAAGGGGGGTTGGACCGTGGTAATGCGGATAATGAAGAAGATGGAGAGGATGTGGGAGATGGCGGACGTGAGAACATCCGTGGAAGCCTCATGTGCGTTCTAGATGGTATATGAGTTGGATTGCGATTAGGATTAGGAGTGGGGCGGATGATGGTGCGTGTGACTACGACGTCATCCCTCTCGTAAACATCGACTTGTTGAGTGTGCGATGGAGGCGCATCAGGCATAGAAGAAGACGCGGTCGTGTATGTAGTAGAAGCAGAAGTAGAACTCGGTGTGGATGAGCGTGACGCCTCCGAATCCGCATCTCCCCCCTCAAGGGGGACAACTACAACCTCATGGTCTGGCCATACACCACCTACGCTCGTACGTACGGGGAACAGCCCACACGGCCGAGTTCTGACGCAAAGGCCCTGCCCCATCGTCGATTTTTCAGTGCCGGTTTTAGAGAGCGAGTTGGGTCTCTGAGAATGGAAATGGAGGTGAGCGTGGTGTTCAGAAGATGGAGAGAAATGAAATGAAAGGAACAGAAATACTTACTGTGCTGGTGCGCAGTAGCGGGTCGAAACGTTGTGCGTCCATGGGGTCGTAACGTGCGGTATCCATTTCCATTTCCATCTTGGTATGTATGCGGCGTGAAATGGCTCCGGAACGATCAAACGAATTTTAGAATGCCTGTGAGGGAAGGGGATGATGATTTGCCCATCATCGCGAGCAAAGGATTTAAGCAAAAATGCCTGGTCCACAAGTAATTGTGGACAATAAGGTGTGGAAGTTAACCTTCGCCACATATTGTGACTGTGTGCCACTGGCGCTTTTTATCTCCTTTGTTGTCGGTCCGTACGCGTATACATGGGTGTGGACGTGCAGGATGGCGTTTAAGCAATAGCCCGCTTTGTATGATTGCTAATCCGAGGTTTTAATCTCGGGCGTTTGAAACCTGGTGAGGATCCAAAGTGGAACGTGTCGTCCTAGTGGAAAGGCTGCCACGCGTTGGAAGCATTGAAAGAATCTTAGTTATCATGAGTTGACAGGTCTGTCAGCATGTTCATTTGTGTGCGGTCGTCGTGTCTTTAACGTGTTTTTGGTCATCGTGCTGGCGCCTATAATAACGTATTCTGTCTGTAGGAACCCATGCGCAATCCATGCACGAGTCCCACAATGGGCCTCAGCCGTTATATGCGCAGCTTGATGGGACGGAACCTGAGTTTGAGAGCGAGGACTCGGGTCGCCCGGGGAGCAGGCGCGGCTGGTCGTGGTGAGTGTGAGGGACTGATGATTGGAGGATCAGGTTCTTACTGTGATTATGATGCGGTGTTATGTAGGCCGTGGCACCTAGACAGGCAGCAGGTTGTTGCCTGCATGCTAATCAGGATTATACTGGCACGAGATGACTTGCCTACCGGGTACCCGAGCAACGTGGTCGGAAGGTGTCGATAGCGCAAGGATTCATTCCGTATAATTGCTGGTGCTTATTTCCCTATCCACTAATACTATGAGTGTTTGTAATTTATGTAGCCAATAGACATGTGTGACTTACAGTATGGTTCAAAACATCAGCATCCCTATGTCGAACGACATTAATTGCCGTATGATCACTTTACACATTACCTCAACAGCTGCACTCTCTTCTCTCCAAATCAATCGGAAATAAGGACCGAGAAAGAAAGACAATTAAACCCTCTAATTGAGGAGTAGTAGCTGTACCAGAACTCTGAATTCCACAAATGTCTGCACAGCCGCTCTCACCACTGTGAGATTGAGTACATATATTGCGAACTGTTCGACTGTGTTGTTATCGAGGCCCACAACACTACTTGAGACCGTCAACTGGATATTAGATAACGGCGAGTTGATGACAAGTGCTTTGAAATAATGAGCAATATTTTAACCATCACTGATTCACTAAGTCACGACATCAATCAGATGACGAGATGTAGAGAGTTGGCGATGGTTCGTGCGTGCTGATAAAACACGGGAGGTTGATTGGGAGCCACGCGAGGGATGATTTGAAGAGATTGACGGAGGGAAGAAGTGGGGGGTGGTAGGACGATGAAGAGGCTCTGTCCGTTGTGCCAATGCAATATAGTGGTTCCAGTCCGTCCATCCGTCCGTCCGTGGAAAACTGAGATGCAAGTCAGCGAAGGAAGTATGTCATGATTTATTTATTATCGTTCGCACTACATCGAGCACGCGTCATCGTCGCAATTCAATCTCATCCATGCTTTGAATTGCGCCGCTCAATCACTTACCAGCTGGTACGTAGTCAAAAGACGATCATGCATGTGCATGAGAAATTGTCTGCTGCCAGTGGCACTGCGACGTTATTTGAACTCGAGCACGAAGCCTCAGATTTTTCCCAGGCTCGTTGAACTTGAACGGCATTGTTTATGCAGGGCATCTGACAAACCATCTGTGCATCCAAAGGTCGCCGAGATGCTCATTCCATACATCAACTCGGCGTCTGCCTCAGTATCAGGGTAAGCAACTTCTAAGGACTCGCGCTAGCATGATCGAAGGGTGCGCTGCATGTTTGCCAAGTTTTCAACTGTCACGCCGTGTCTAATTTAAGGTCACCTCGAGGTGGCGCCTTGCACTTTCAGGTAACTTTTTGCTGACTTTCAGGGTTCACTGTTTGTATTGTGGGAGTTGAATTCTTGTACCATCCCATTCACTTGTTCAACGCACAGCCTATCGTTGGCACGACACTCGTTTCTCTTCTCCAGCAAGCAAGTTGAATATAAGCGACTTCTTTCGCAATGAAATTGTTTTGTCCGGCTCAAAAGCTTCTGCCGCAGCGATCATAGTATGTCCACATTGCCAGGGTTCACCTAACATTATCTTCAGAGCGCTGTTTTATTTATAGCGGAATAGCTCCTGATGCTTCCTCCGAGCATGCCTATGATGGAAGGCAGCCCCGCAGAATTTGAATACAACCTGGAGTCTTTCAGTCTTATGCTGTTCCTGATGTGGTCGTGAAACACATCCTGAACGCCACTGACTATGACACAAGGATCTGGAATCTGCGGCCGTTCTGTCGATCAAATCATAACAGGGCATGCCTGGTTTTTGCACCAGCAACAGCTGGATGACCGATCTTTTTTTTTTTGGCTGTTAGACACTTGAAATTGCAAAGGGCCCCATGGAACCGGCAGACGTTGATGCACGATGCACGGTCATGGCTAAGGAATTGCAATCGCACTATAGCGCTCGAGCACCCGACGTTGATCGCTTATTCGAACAGTTGTGTGCACTATATCACATAGTGAACAGGCTTCCTGGAGCTCAAATATGAATGCCACTGGACTCTAAACTCTTATTGTATTGATTCTGAACCAATTAATTTCTACCACCCTCACGCACACATACTACCCTGCTCACGTGTTATTAGCATCTAAAGTTTTGGTGACTTCTTGTACGGAAATGATCGACAATGGCGGTGATCCGACACGTTGACCAGCAATGGCCGCATCGCAGCGTATAAAACGGAGATTTGCTTGAATTTTGCAGCTGCCGCAATTGCAAGAAATTGTCACATTGGTGCCCGCCCAGATTCTCAACTGCACATCCTCATCGTTTTTTACAGAAAGTTGCATGCCAACAAGGTTTGTTCTGATATCTTCTAAATCTTGCAAATGATTCTCGCCTCCGAGAGTCCGAGCCACTAGCAGTGCCAATCCATCAACCATGAACCAAGTTCGTCGCATCACCTTAAGACTGCTAGATCTGCCCGTCGAAATTCTCTTAGACATACTCTTCCATTTAGATGTATATGAACTAGTACAGGCACGTCAGGCAAGGACAAAGTTTACTATTTCCAAAATATGAGCTCGGTCTCCAGGTATGCAACGATGTTCGACAGTAGGCTCGTGACCAGCCTGGCGTATACTACCACGGATGCTCGAGAGTCCTTCGACAAAGCCAATCTGCATGGTAGAAAGCCGAATACTTCAAAAAAAATACCACCTCTATGCCATATATCCCCCCTGGCACGTTCCCTTGGTCTAGCTGGAGCCAAAATCACACTCGATTCTTTCTTTGGCTTCTGGGCTGTATATTTTAGTCGGCAACCAGAATTCACAGCCTGATCCGCGACTATTGTGTAGAAGCGTTGCTGAGTCCTGAAACATTCTAGTGGTAGCGTGCTAATCCTGCTCACGATCTTCAAGGCATCCCACATAAACAGTATCAGACGCCCAACAGGTGCCCTGTTTTTGGTTTGAATATCTACGGGCCGCAACCGCCGTCCCCGCGCTTAGTGTTGCTTGAGCCCTCGAAGCAAAAGGAGTTGATCAGGGTTACAGAGGTCATTGAGTCAGATGGTCAGGGTGTTTTTTCTCGAGTATCGCATCACGACAGATACCGCGAGGTCAAACACAAACTATCCTAACCGGTGCACTGGCTTCGGTATCATAAATGTACGGTATATGTCGGCTACCCTGATCGGTGCATAGATTTCGGCGTCATAAAAGTACAGCCATGAACCAACTTAAAGAGTGCTTCAGTTAGATCCATACTCAGCGTGAAGAAACAACATTGGTTGTTTAGGCAGTGGCAGTTGTTGTAGTTGCGAGGGTTCGCGAGCTAACTGCGATCAGGTTAGAAACATCATTGGTCCAGTTTGTTACCTATTCTCGTAACATCCTCCCTACATCCTCGGCGACATAGCATGAGCTTGACCGAGGTAATGAGACACGCATCGGGCTTTCCGTTTCCGGGATAGTACTGATCAAATCGCAACCAGTGGAGTGCGTCATTTCAAACTCCATAGAGTAGATGGAGCTGGAGCCTTGAATTTGAATTGGACAGATTTGTTCAAATTGAGCGACATGAGCCGCTATTGCTTGAGGTGACTGAGAAACAGATTATTCAGAGGTAGCTTTTGGTCTGCCACGTATTGCTGCCTTCCACGGCGACCTTGGTAATCAGGTGATTAACTGATCTGGAGGCGCTTAGCCTCTACTAGGTAAATTAGAAGGAAGGAGGACAATCGTGGTTTGTTAGAGGCGCTGGGAATATTTACCATGTTCTCTGCTCTGAACGTTAAGCGTGAGCTCATGTCAGATTGTTGCAAACTTATAGCTGACCAGAACATTCTGCCGCCGAGTATGTCCGAGGTTCTGTGTTCTTGCTTCTGATCGCTGGATAGAATAGCGCATGTTCAATGTATCAGATAAGGATGGTGTTGGAGTCCGAATCGTCCGAGTCGAAGAAAACCGAGGGATCCGAAGGACAGGCACAGGAGGAGTAGCGAGCGCAAGGGAGATGGAGCGGAGCGGAAGATGAGTGACGTCGGCCCCGAAGTTGCGATTCTTTCAGTTCCATGTGATTTAACTTTTTTTTAAAACTTACCGTACAACAGATCGAGCTACGCGAAAACGAGGGTCTCAGTTCTGTTCGAGAAACTGAGACGTGAGTTACTATACCTTACCTTTAGTTTAAAACCAAACGCTAACGAAACGTAGTAGACTCACCTGTTAGGTACATGCTTCGTCAATAGAGTTCTGTTCGAGAAACTGAGACTAGACTCACCTGTTAGCTCGAAGCTCTCCGTTCCGTCTCGCTCATATCATCGTGGTCTATAGACTGACGCCATCGTACTTATTCCATGAAGAGCCTTGGAATTCGAATCGGGAAGTCTGGCCTCCTTTCGAACCGAGCGATTGTTGCTCTAAGGGACCCAGATACGGGATTTAGTTTGATCATGGTTCGTTGTCCGACGTCTTGTCTTCCCAGCAGTAATGTATCATTGAGACTGTCGGCTCTGCTTTGCCCTGTATTGCCGCTTTCCACGTCGTCTTTGACGATGTAGTGCGTCACGTACGAATGATCGGGGGATTTAAGTTTCGAAAAGATGAGCGCCGGTCCGAATTGATATTCGAAGAGGGTCAACTGACATTGGAATATTGACATCGTATTGCAACCCTATTGGCCGAGCGTTCGAGGAAAAATTATGGGCAGTGGGAAGTCTTTCAATTTGAGACCACCTGTAGGATGACATTGCCCACGAACGTGACTAGAGTACTTCTCACTGCTCGGCGAATGCAAGTCTAGCATGCCATGTTGCTAAGTTAAAGTTAGTATGCCGCTGATAATCAATCATGAAACCGCCTTTTGCCCATGTCCGTCGTTTGCCAAGATCTAGTATTAACATTTTGCTATGTGCAGGCAGCGTAGACCACTTACGAGATTGAGTGAATTGCCATGCCAGCAGTGGCAGCCAGCGTTGCAGTGTGGCTGTTGCAGATTGACCGGCATCACTGACTTGCCTGAACTGGCGTTCATTGAAATCTCATCCAAAGTCCTCAAAGGGCTGATTCACTTTTCCCAAGCTTCTTCCTCCGACACTCCTTCAATTCGATTCCCTTTTTCTTCAAGTTCTTTTTTTTTTCGCCCGACTTCTCTATTTTATGGAGACTCTGTCGTCGTCGGCTACTCTTGCGCTACCAAAACAATCACGAAGTCGTCATCCGAGGTCATCACCATTGTCGACAGCGTCTTTCGTTCCAGAGCTTTATTCATCATCATCGACAGACAGAGAACGCAGTTCAACAGAATCCGCCATATTTACCATATACTCCATGTACGGTGACGACGAAGAGCAAACCAGCTGGACTGCCTCTTCAACCTTCGAGGATCCTTCCAAAGAACTTGACTTGTCCTTGGGGGACAGCTTCAGTTACAGTAACTTTTTTAATCAGAGAACTTCCTATGTTTCCAATACCGACACCAGTTTTATCGACCTGTCCTCAGACATGAAACCCTTTAGCGCACTGTCGAACCCTCATGATCGGACACGGCTATCGGCGACCTCGAACGATTCTGCCAACTCGTCCTACCCACACCCACCTTCAAATCATGCCAATTCTCATGGAAGAGACACTTTGGAACTTCCTACACGTTCCAAGCGCGTTCCTCCCATCCCAACTCGTTCCCAAAGTGCTCTCACTTCATGTAGTTCTTCAATTGATCTAGACGCCGTTTCGCCTCCTGTGTCACATCTTACGCCTCCCTATAATCGCCCACCATCCCTGCTGAGAAGTAGAGAACGCCATGTCCCTGAACCTACTTTGGTTCTCACCCCCCCACAGCCGACGTCTTCTTTAATCCCACCATCCTCTCAAACGCCATCTTCTTCTCCCACCACTAAACAACGGTCCAAGTTAAGTAGTCCTTCTAGCAAAACGTCGCTGGTGCCCTCAGAAGGTGAAGACCTGGACGCGTTCCACGTGCGGAGCACGTATGCTCACCTCGACGTGATTGGTGTCAGAGGTGATGGCTACGAAGAGGGCGTGGAGCGTACACGCGCACGAATTCGTGCCAGTAGAGGAAGCGAACTACGCGCAGAGGCTGCACTGGCTGGTCCCTCAGAGAAATCACGAGAACTTGAAGTTGAAGAGCTCAATGTGCTGTCAAGCTTAGATCGGTGAGATTGGATCAGGGGAGTACATCCTCTCAAATCTCATATTTTGCAACTAGCTATGGATTTTTCATCGTGCCATCTCACGACCGATTGGTTCTACTTCCATCTGGTCCTCTGCTTAAACGATTAGCTTCAGTCAGGGCTGGTCCAAAATTAGCCCCAAGCCATGCTGTGTCCGTCAACTCATTGCCCGCAGCTTCATCTCCGCTCAAGGAACAGATGCGGGTTGCCAAGTGGGATAGGATGCTGGAAGTTCTTAGTCGAGACGGTGGCGGAAATGTAGAATCGTGGGGTGTCAAGGCATCGAAAGCGCACAAGCTTCGCCAGAGGGTATACAAGGGGATCCCTGACAGGTGGAGAAGGGCAGCTTGGGAGGTGCTCATGAATCGGTTTTCAAAATCCGGACGTAAGGCGGTCGAGGAGCTCGGAAATCATTATTTGCAAGACTTGGAGAAACCCTCAGGCTACGACATTCAGATCGACTTGGATGTACCAAGAACCATCAGCGGTCACATCATGTTTCGCACGCGGTACGGACTTGGGTACGTTTTGATGCTTACTTTGATCTTGCCAAGGTTGATCCCCCTTACTTCAGGCAACGTTCCCTGTTCCACGTCCTACACTCCTTCTCGTTACGATGCCATCAATGTGGCTACGTGCAGGGCATGGGTCCAATAGCCGCAACTCTTCTATGTTACTTCGAGCCTGAAAAAGTTTATGCCGCCCTTTCCCGCTTACATGATACTTACAACATGCACACCATCTTTGCCCCCGGTTTTCCAGGATTGTTGCAGGCCATTTACGTCCAGGAACGAATCATGGAATCGAAGATGCCAGACGTGTACGCTGCATTCAAGAAACACATGATTTCTACGACTTCATACGCGACAAAGTGGTACATTACGCTTTTTGCCAATTCCGTCCCCTTTCAGACGCAACTCCGGTTATGGGACGCGTATCTCTTAGAGGGAGAAGACCTTTTCATTGCAGTGGCAATCTCCATTGTATGGGTCTATCGAGGCATGCCGCTCTTCATTGATCCGGTGGTCCTTGTTCTAATTCAATCAATAGATCACATCACATCCAGTTCCGCTAATTTTGAAACCATACTCTCCCTTCTATCCTCTTTCTTCGTACCCGAAGATGATGACTCGCTTCTATTCTGGATAGAACGCATGCTTGGCGACAAAAAGCTGCGATCACAGATGGCACAGTGGCGTCAGGACTGGACCGATCTCGTCGCTTCAGGTAAGGATGGCGAAGCCCTTCTATAGCATTGCCTTCTGTCCTCTCTCCCACCCCCCTCCTTGCTACTGCTCTCGTCCTTAATCTCCTTCAGTCTTGACATCAGATTTGGATTGTTATTGGAACTCTTGGTATATATTGCGACTGCATCACCGTCGTTGTACTCACTCTCACTGCCGTTGTTCGCATCATTAATGGAACCAGTCAAATGCAAATTTATGAATCCTAATGCGGTTGTAGTACCATAGAACGTTCCTATGAGAGTTATCCATTAACCTTGCTCACCAACTAGCATAGCTCAATGCCACTGGATTGGCACCTAGATACCATACGAAGTTACGTTAAAGCAATCACCATGCGTACAGCCTCTCCGAATCATTTGATGTGTTCAACGCACTATAGAGTGCTAGTGTAAAAATTCTCCATCCAGTCGAAAAGTACATCTAGCGCCCGAACGAAGCCTCGGGCGAATAATTATCATGATTTCCTTTTAGCCTTCAGCGCCTGCTGGCCATGTCACACCGCCCAACCGTGTAGAGAAGCATTGAAGACGGAGCATTCCCGAAGAAGTGTCTGGTTATACGATGGACACCAATCGTTCGTGGAGTTGATCGTAGTCCCACTGGATTCATTGCCCCCATCGGCCAAAAGCAGAACGCAGTACTCACAGCCAGTTCCTTGATGAATGAGTCGATCGTTGCTAAAATATCAGAACTTGACGTCCCGTCCTTTCATGAAACTTCATGCTGACATGGCAATCGCCTTGGGGATCTTTGGAGATCTCAATGATAATAGATCCATGCATATGATGGACTAGCGGAACTACGAATCAGAGGGGTATTTAAATTGTACGCATGAGACGGACGTACGGTGTTATCCAATTGTATGCAGAATCGTCTACGTACGGATGCTGACTGTGTACTGGGAGTTAATTCTCAAGGAATAAAGCAATACTCTGGCTAGTCCTGAACGGAATCAGTGAAAATGCAATGTTGCAGCTGGTTGGCATAATATTTGACGAGGGCTGAAATTTATGTAATGATTAGGATTTGTATATATATTGTTCTGAGGACACACCAGCTCAATTGATATGTTAGACTGCAGGGAACATGTTGATGATACCGAGGATGCCATAAATTGCCACAAACGCGTTCTACCTAACTGGTCACGAGACCAAAATAAATGTCGACCTCATTGAAAACAATGAGTTATTATGTAATTTGGACTGCTGCAGCCTGCAGGTAGCGACACCGCGAATATTTAAGGTGAGTATACATTACAAGTGACAAGAAGTCCTGAAACAGGCGTGACCTCTTTTGTGAGATCTTTGTACCTGTTATTCAAGAGACAGTATAGACGTGCTGACGATTATCATGTGACTTGTCGTCGATCTAGTTCGTCTACGCACCTGTCCAACTCAAGTCCAACATCATTCAATACATCTGCCTTACATTTTCCGGGACGGATTCTTATTATGTGGGAGCGCACGCTCCAAGATCTCATCCGTGGCTTGCGGGCCAACAAGAACGATGAAAGCAAGTTCATTGCACAGGCCATGGACGAGATCAGACAAGAAATCAAGAGCAAGGATATGGCGCTCAAGGCTGGTGCTGTCATGAAGCTTACATATGTGCGCTGCTCTTGCTCTTGACCAGTATCGAGCCTGAAATTCTTTTGTAGCTGGACATGTTAGGATATGACATGAGCTGGGCTTCCTTTCACATCGTAGAAGTCATGTCGTCCCCCAAGATTCATATCAAGAGTGTGGGATATCTTGGTGCCGTCCAGTCGTTCAATGAGGACACGGACGTGTTGATGTTGACTACCAACCTGCTCAAGAAGGTGAGCGGCAGAGGGTCCAGCCCTTCACCGTGGAACACGCCATTGAATTATATGTAGGATCTAAGTTCAACGCCTGCAGATATCGCAGTCACTCTAAACGGTGTTTCTTCTATTATGACAGCAGACCTTGCACGCGACCTCAGTCCTGAATTGATCAGTATGCTCAACCACTCCAGACCCCACATACGCAAGAGAGCAGTAGCTGCTATGTACAGGGTGTTTCAGAAGTACCCTGATGCTCTCCGTCATGGTGTCGGCCGATTGCAGGAAAAGCTAGAAGATTCTGATCCAGGTCAGCCCAAGCTAGACAAGATCAAGCTGCCTGTTTAACCAAGGCACACACCCAGGTGTGGTTTGCGCGACTGTAAATGTCCTATGTGAGCTCGCCCGGAGAGACCCCCAAGACTACCTTCCGCTCGCCCCGCAGCTCTTCCATCTCTTAACCACATCGTCTAACAACTGGATGCTCATCAAAATAGTCAAGTTGGTATGGACCTCGCTTGCTTTGCATGAGCACTGCTTATTATTAGTAGTTTGGTTCTCTATCGCCCCACGAACCGCGGCTCGTGAAGAAACTGCAACCACCAATTACTGATCTCATATCCACGACGTCCGCAATATCCCTTCTATACGAGTGTGTACACACATGTATCATCGGTAATATGCTCCAGGGCCCTACCGGCTACTCGCTTGCGCGGACGTGTGTGTCCAAACTCGCAGCCTTCACCGAGGATACGGATCAGAATCGTCTGTGATTTACTCTGTCCTTTGCATGGGTGCGACTGACTGAGTTATAGTGAAGTATATTGCCTTGCTTGCAATGGTGAAGATTGTGCCCACACACCCCCATCTGGTCGCAGAGCATCAAGATACAATCCTTTCCAGTGTCGACGATGAAGATATCAGCATCCGTATGCGTGCGCTGGATCTGCTTTCAGCACTCGTAAGTTATCGTGAGTCTGTTTCTTCCAGTCTAATACAAATTCTGCAGGTCAATCGAGATAATCTACAATCAATCGTGCAGCAATTGTTGTCGCATCTTGTCAAGCCCGAGTCTTCCGCCATTCCATCCGCAGTACAATCCCTATCTCAGCACATTATCCCGTCTGCTCCTGCAAAGTCCCCGGGTGCACCATCTCAGTCCACCGCTTACCGTCTTGTCCTGTCGCAAAGGATTATGACAATGTGTTCACAAAACACCTATGACAATGTCACCGATTTTGAATGGTACCTCTCAGTCCTCGTTGACCTCGCATACGTATCGAACGTCGACATTGGCACACAAATTCGCGACCAACTAGTAGATGTTGTCGGACGAGTGAGAGCGGCCAGGAGCTATGCAGTTAAGTTGATGGTAAAGGTATTGTCTGATGATACGTTCTTGCTGCACGCAGGTGAGCAGGGTAGCTGTTCCGAGGTGCTGTGGGCAGCGGCTTGGATATGTGGAGAGTACTGCGGGTGCGTTTTGATAATTCACTCCCTTCCGATATGCTAAACGATCGCACCATAGCGAGCTTTCTGCGCCGGACGAACTTATTCCCTACTTACTCCAGCCAGAGATTGCGTCTTTAAGGCCTGACATAACCGCCGTGTGCATACAATCGGCCACGAAACTCTTCGGATACTGGGCTTCTGAAGCGGCAAAGCAGTGGACGGAGAGCTTCCTCGAAGACCTCAAGAGAGCCGTTGATATCATGATTGAACAGATGGAACAATTTGCATCGAGCACCCAGATCGAGGTCCAAGAACGTGTGAGTGACTCGGATTACAGTAACCAGGGAATCACAAATTAATTATTTCATTTTTGTAGGCTGCGAACCTTCTTCAGCTGCTTATCTTCATTAAGCGTGACGTAGCAATGTACAAACCAAAACAAGAAAATGGATTCACGGACCCGAGTGCAGCCGCCTTCGACCCCGTATTAGAGCCGAGTTTTCCAAAGAGTCTCTACCTTATTCAACCACTCTTCTCATCGTATGAACTTAATCCCGTTGCATCCATCGCGCAAGCGAGTGTGCCCGTTCCTGATGGGCTTGACCTGGACGCCTGGATTGTGCCGTCAATGCAAGATCATGTTGCAGAAGAGGGTGACGACGGTGACGTGACTGAGCGGAAGATCAAGAGGAACAAGAAAGGGAAAGAGAAGGAGTCTGCAAGCAGGACAAAGGTTAAGAGCGGGAAGAAGAAGCAGAAGGAAGGGGGCTACCAAGAGGAACTTGCACCACAAGAAGAAGAGACAGCTGAAGAAATAGCTGAACGAGAGAGGGTAGGTATTGGCTACAATCTCCACATCACCTCGACTTGAGTAACATTCTACAGCGTAAGGCCGAGCGGCTGGAACGAATGCGGGACGACCCATACTACATCATGGATGACCAATCTCTAAAGCCTCCTGCAGAGGATGTCGATTCAATACCCGTTGTCCGACTAGACGGTCCCTTACCACTGCCAAAAGGTATATTTATCTCCGCGTACATGAACAAGACTGACATCCTTGCAGAGGAACCCCGCCTTCCAGGGCTGAGAAGCAGCGCATCCATACGATCCACTCCTCCGTCGTTTGTCGTGGAAAGAGAGGGCGAGATGCCTGCAGGTGCCGTCATCACGCCGCAACTGTTAACTCTCGCGCCATCCTCACAGCGCCAAACTCCAAACCTATTTGACGTCACCACGACACCTCCACCTCCCCTTCCTTCTTTCCAATCATACGAAGTTCCTGACGACGAACTACGCACGAGCACTCCAGAGCCCATCAAAGTCACACGTGCAAAGAAGAAGGGAACAAGTACAGCAAAGAAGAAACGAACAGTGAAACCAGATATATAGGCAGGGGACGAAGGCACAGTAGTTATACATTGATGCAATATTGTGCTGGCCCCAGGCTCTTATCACCATACTTAGGACATCAGCAGCAGCATTCGTTCCCTTGAACCCACTTTGCTTACCCCTGACATAGGTTTTTATTCGTTCGATATCTGCTCGCAAGGTGAACTATTAGAGGTGCAGTGATCATATATCAACCTGATTTCGAACGAGATAGTCGATCTCATGCCGTGAACGTGTTTTTTTCTATCAAGCCGCTACACAAAAATCTCAAGGCAGATTACTGAAGCTAGGAGCGTGCGCATGGAGCTTGAGCTTGTGAAAGCTTTGATGGACGCTAGCGCACATCACACTCGCTTCAAATACACAAGCTCAACAAAATAACATAACACATAGTAGCAACGGTAGGGGTAACGTTCAGTACAATCGCTCAGTGCGATGGAGTCCCTTCAGCGGAGGCTAGCGATGCAACAGTATGGAAGGCGTGCTATCTCCTGCGCAGTAGTATCAAAATATCAAGTGGCGAAATAAACCGTTATTGGGCAGGGCTATAAGCTCGGCAGACTCAGGAGTCAGGAAGCCGCGAATATGCTGGACGCAGCTTAAAAGGGCCGCGGCCCGGTGGCAGGATTCGGCCTGTTCAGAGATATTAAGCTAGCAAGTAGTAATGCCATCTACTTACTGTTATCTAGCATCGTTAATGCAATTGAAAACTATTCTCCCGAACCTATTCTTGTGCATGATGGGTTTGGCTAATATTATAGTCGGCCTGTCGTAATTCCAACGAAGTGGGATCCAAATTCTCCCACAATTCACTGTTTTTCTCGGACTTGATCACCCTCAACTTCTAGTTTTCATGATGTCCAAAGACCATATCAATCAATCGAGGGATTCGAGCCCAGTTCCGGCTCCAGAAATCCGCACAGATAGCGATGCAATAGCTGGTGAAAGCTCTGTACGTTGCTCATGAGGATCACCTGTCCATCACGCTTGAAGCGCTGACTCCGATGCCGCACGATTTGTTCAGGTGCGACCCCAGAACAAATTCCGTCGATTCATGCGCAAGGTCAAGAATGGTATGATCAAGAAGATTGTGAGTCGAGACACCAAGTTGTACTGGTATATGGCTGAGATCATACAATAACGAAGGATTCCAGCATTCGTGACCATGCTCTACCAAAAATAAATGATCGTGAGCGTGCTTCATCAATTCCGAATACCGAGGAAGGTCGTCTTTTCGTTTCTGCGCTCTCTCTAACTTCTGGTGTTTGTACAGGTTCAAGATGCCCTTTCTGTTGAACGAGGTGCTGATATTCAATCGACGGACACAGCAATTCGGAATGCCCGTGATGCTACAGATCAGATGAATATGTTTTCGGGATCTGCAGGACTTGTTGCATCTGCAGGCAAAAATGGACCGGTGGACCTTAACAACTTAGATAATTTTGATGCCACATATCTCAAACCTCTCAAGATATTCGACTCTGTTATTTGGATGCTGGCGGATGTATGAGCCTTTCCTCTCAATCGGAACCGCACTAATCCCGCTTCATAGGTACATCCATATGTAAAGATGGCACTGGGCGTACTGTCTTGTGCATCGAAAGTATGTATAGTTTCACTCCGACCGTTCTTATCCCAAGCTCAATAGTTACCTGTGCAGATTGTTCTTACTCAAGTGTACCGTGATGAAGCTGTACTTAGCCTTCTCCAGAAATTGGGTCAAGTTTATGGCTTCTTGATGGAAGACAAGATGCTTCACCAGATATCATCAATGCACACTATCCTTGGACAGATATCTCAGCAAACCCTCGAATGTGCCCATTTTATCAGGGATTATTCAGAGACCAGGAACTTTTGTAAGTCATCCACGACCCATTGCATAATTTGCCCATTCTGATCCTTGTACCATTATCATAGGGGAGAGACTCAAAAAGAATGTTCTTTCCGAAACTAATGACACTATTCAACGATACAGTGACACGTTAGATGCTCTCATGCAAAATGCTCGGGACCGGACCGTTCGGGATGTAGCCATCGTCGTTCACCGTACAGGTAAGGATTTGGACGTACTTCTGCTTCAATGCGTATTTATCCCTCTTCAGATGATGAACTGAACCTCGCTGGTATGATTTATGCAGCGGGCGCAGGACTCGATACTAGGAAGCGATGCCTACCAGGGACACGCACAGATATTCTTTCCAAGATCATGGGATGGATCAATGACAGTGAAGATGATGTTCCGCGCGTACTATGGCTATCTGGCCCTGCTGGGACAGGCAAATCAGCCATTGCTCACACGATCGCTAGCTTGGTCATCGGAGTGGGGGGACTTGGTTCTTGTTACTGCTTCGACCGAAATTCCGACCATCGCCATGACAAAGTTTTCTCCACCATCGCGCGCGACTTGGCTGACCGTAATCCGGAGATGAGACGAGCATTGGCGGACGCAGTCCATAATTCAAATGCGCTCAAGACCACAGTGGACATCATCCAGCAATGGCAAAAGCTTCTGATGGAACCGCTGGGGAAGCTCCCTGAGTCGACCATGGGAGCTCTCGTGATCGTGATCGACGCACTGGACGAAAGTGGTAAAGCAGTAAAGACACGAAGCGACCTTCTCCGTATTCTTGCTGGTAAACTTCAGGACGCATCTGTTCCCCAAATCACAGAACTCCCAAGAAACTTTCGAATCATTGTCACATCTCGCCCGCTCCGTGACATAGAAGCTGCATTTGCAGGTGCTCGGCATATTGAACGGATATCCATGGACGACATTCCACCAGCCACCGCGGAGGGCGACATCCATGCGTACGTGTCGAAGAAGTTGGAAGGGCTGTCGGATTTTGGGAGCAGAGAGTTTGAAGCCCTCGCTAAGAAAGCAGATGGCCTTTTCGAGTGGGCACGTCTTGCTTGCGAATCTATCGAAGCACCCCCTGCCGGTTTCTCTCCAGTGGATTCCTTCAACAATGTGGTGTCTCGCGATCCTGCCAAACGGGAAAATCTGTTGTATGATATGTATGACTTCATGTTGACAGAGATCATGCGACAAGACAAATACACGAATGCCGGGTTCCAGAAAACACGGCTGGCAAGGTTTCGTTCTGTGATGGGACAAATCCTTGGCGCAGCTGAACCCATCCCTATAGAGTCCCTGAATACCATGCGAAGCCATTTTCCAGACAAAAACGAGCATTACAAGGTGGAGGTCGTGGTCGAACATATGGGATCCCTCCTCACCGGCACCACCAACTCATCTACCCCCATCCGACCTCTTCATGCGTCCTTTCGTGACTTCCTGACGGACCAATCATACAGCGGGGATTTTTTCATCGACGTGTCGAAGATGCAACACGACATCGCTTTTGCATCACTTCGAGTGATGCAATATGACCTTTCCTTCAATATCTGTGATTTAAAGTCTTCGTATTATCCTAATCGCGAAGACCTCGGGCTCCCAGAACGAATTCAAAGATGCATTCCCCCACATCTGTCATATTCCTGTCGATTCTGGCTTGCGCACGTACAAAAAACAGACTTCGATGTGGAGCTCGCACAGGAAGTCAAATTATTCTTCGACCATGAGCGACTACTCTTCTGGCTTGAAGCACTCGCCCTCATCGATGCATTGAGTGGTGCAGTTACTGCCCTGCCGCTCATCGTTCAGTGGCTGAAGGTTGGTACATGGTTACCAAGCGATGTTATATGTACGCTCACGCAACCGGCAGAGCCATGACGAGTACAAAGATGTTTCATCCACCGCTATAGACGTGCAGAGATTTATTCAAGTCTTCGGAAGCATCATCCTACACAGCACGCCGCACCTATACATATCAGCTCTACCGTTCTCACCCACCAACTCCACTATATCAAAATTCGCTGCAAAATTTCCGAATACTCTTCATCTGGCATCTGGACGTAATGTGAAGTGGCCAGTCGTTCAGAATGTGCTCAGCGGGCACATCGATTCGGTGAACTCAGTCTCGTTTTCTCCGGATAGGACTCGCATCGTGACCGGTTCCGATGATATGACTGTTCGGTTGTGGGATGCAGCGACGGGACAACCTGTTGGTGAGCCATTCCGTGGGCACACTGACTGGGTTAGGTCGGTCTCGTTCTCGCCCGACGGAACTCGCATTGTGTCTGGTTCGGAAGATAAAACTGTGCGGTTGTGGGATGTAGCGACGGGGCAGCCAGTTTGCGAGCCCTGGGAGAAGCTGGTACACACTGCTCCGGTTTACTCCGTCTCATTTTCGCCGAACGGAACTTACATAGTGGCTGGTTCAAATGACCACACTATCCGGCTGTGGGATGTAGCAACTGGACAGCCAATTGGTGAGCCCTTGGAGGGACACACTGGTTCGGTTTACTCAATCTCATTTTCGCCGAATGGAACACACATAGCGACTGGCTCGAATGACAACACTATCCGGCTGTGGGATGTAACAGGCAAGCCAATTGGTGAGCCCTTGGAGGGACACGCTGGACCGGTTCACTCAGTCTCATTTTCGCCGGACGGAATTCGCATCGTGTCTGGTTCGCATGATAAGACTGTGCGGCTTTGGGATACAGCGACAGGGCAACCTGTTGGTGGGCCATTCCGCGGGCACACTGACTGGGTCAAGTCAGTCTCGTTCTCGCCTGACGGAACTCGCATCGTGTCTGGTTCAGAAGATAAGACTGTGCGGCTGTGGGATGTAGTCACGGGGCAGCCAGTTGGTGAGCTTTTGGTGGGGCACACTGGTCCTGTCAACTCAGTCTCGTTCTCGCATGATGGGACTCGCATCGCATCTGGTTCGGCAGATCATACTGTGCGGCTGTGGGATGTAGCAAAGGGGC